>CM053507.1:72554424-72785154 GCA_028627145.1 Eidolon dupreanum | reverse complement strand
TCTAGGAAGTGTACAGAGGCACTTAAAACCATTTTATCAAAGCAAATAAAATAGCTAAGGGATGTCGCAGCCTAGTGTCGCTTAAAGCATACAGAAAGGTGTCCTGAAAGTTTGCCAAATGTCAGATTTATATGTAAGATATCTTATTTTTTTCTTTTTTCAGTACTTTTTTTTTTTCTAATTGAATTTATATGGTGATTTCTTAGGAGACACATCTGGCTACTGTGATTTTTCCAGCACTAATGTTCTACTTTTTGAACTTTGTGGTTTCTGCAGGATAAATTAGCCTAAAGTGCACTAGCACATACACATACAAACCTGAAGACAAACTGAAAACCTCTGAACTTTATGGAGGAGAGTGGAGGCGATGGGGTGTTGGTAGGGTTGGAGTGGTGGAAAGTGAGTGTTTATGGAAAGGAAAACTGGTGGCCAGGGGAAAAGGGGAAAGGATTTTTTTCTTGATTAAAAAAGAAGGAATAGTTTTCTAAACTCTGTAGAAAGTCAATATTATTTTCTTCTTAAGTAGATTTGGAGGAAGCCAACTATTGTCAAAATTTACCTTATTTAATCAATATTATTGAAATCTGCTCTTTGGGTTTTCCAAAAGGAGATTCAGGCTTTTAAGGAATATGTGAAATGGGTGCTAAAAACATTATTTAATCAACTGATTATTTAATCAACTGATTCAGTTTTTCTTGTGCAATGAAATAGGACATAATAGTTTATAAAGAAATGCCACTTGTGTTTTCATGGCAAATTCCATTTATCTTAATGTGCATGAATCTTTTATTTGATAAGTATTTATTTATCTTGATGTATTAAGATTAGGTGATGAAGCCTTATAGATTTTAGTATGTGAAATTTAGGTAGGAAATCTCCCCTTTGATGAGAAGTTTCAAGAACCATGAAAAATGTTTGATGCCACAATTTTCCTCAGAAAATATTCTGCAAGATAAAATTTCTAAGTAGTATGCTAGATGAGTACCTTGGAAAACTGTACACAAAGATGTGTTATTTATAAGAAAGCCTTCCCCCCAATTAAAATGCCTGCAATATTAAAATACTAGTTATAAGGACAGTGTGGCACATGGAAAACTTTATTATGTCAGTCTAATTTTATGAAAGTGGGCAAAATTGCTTATGCTATGATTCTAATTTTATTTTCTTAAAAAGACTTTGCTGAGATTCCCTTTTTCCACAAGAATTTTATTTTTTTAAAAAAGTCTTTGCTTTCCATCTGTGTATTTCTAGTTTCTAACCAAGTGCATTATGTGTCACGGGTGTATCATTTTGTAGTATAAATCATTTATATATTTTCAAATTTTAGTAGTGATTATAGTAAGACTTTTAGATTGAGGGTGAGTCCCCTTTATTTTTTCTGTAATATGGTTATATTGCTTTTGTAATAGCTAAAAGAAAAAGAGAATCACTTGGTGCCTTGAGCTTTATATGGTGGGAGAAGAGGACACGGAGTTGGGAAGAAGGCTCTAGCCCCCGTGTGCAATGTAGACAGACCTGTGAATTGTCAGGCTTCTGCAGTTGACCAAATCGTCTTGTGGCAGCAAGTCATTCACTTGTCTCAAAGATCAGTGTTTCTCCAAGTGGGGGTCCAGGTCTCGTCATAGTCAGATCCCTTGGGGCATTTGTCAGACTTACATCTTCAGACTTCAGTAGTCTAACTGCTCCCCAAAGAACAGTCATGGACTGCTAGGAGGAATACTACCTAGGCCCCACCCCGGGAAATCCTGTTGCAGACGATGTAGAGTGGGGTCTGGGCATGGGTGCTGTTTTCATGTGCCCAGGTGACTTTGGTCATCAGCCAGGTGTAGGAGCTGCAATAGAATTGTGTGTGATTGGAGAATGCCATCATAATAAGTGGCAAAAACCCACTCAGATATCGTCTTTAACTTGAGTTATTTGAAAAGAACTCCAAGGATGCTCACCAACTTTTTGACTGGGCTCTTTATCCAAAATAGACATTAATTGTGGCATATTGGTATTTGTCACTTTGGCACTTGGTGTTGGTACACACATGAGCATCAGATACACGAATGCTGAAGCCACTTTCCAGAAAGTTTTGACCCCCCCATGGTACCTAGTAAACTTTAAAAACTAGAGAAAGCATTGTGGTTTGGGATCCAGATTATTGATCTGTATTGTCTAAATTCACAGGGTAAGTTTGTAAGGCCTCTTTGAACTTTACTTGCTGAGCTCTGGCCAGAGATAGGCCTCTGCAGGCTTAAACCCCTGAAAAATTCCAGAGGGATGCCCAATACCCTGAAGAAGAACAGAGCCTCTTAGGAAGGAGGTGAAGGCCAGCTCAAGCTTGTCTTCAGTCCTTTCTTTGTGTGCACTGCCTTCATTTATTTATTTATTTATTTTTAATGGTGTCTAATCTCTTCACTGCACTGTGGGCCTCTGTCGAGAGTTTAAAAAATAATTTTGACAGTTTTAGTATGATTTGCTGGCCAACTGCCAATAGTTTGCCCTCAGGAACTTCCTTGCTGCGGAGCATTTTTGCCTAAAGTTTGAGGCAGAGGGATTCTGGGATGGTTTGTCATTCAGCCACTTGCTTCAAATTGATAAGTGCTGAGTGACATTTGGACACTCTTCTTTGATCTCCTCTTTGGAGCCCCTGGTGAGGTTGTCCCCGCCTGTGTGTGATCATCACCTTCCCCACCCCATATCAGCTGGAAGATTGATTTCTTCTTCCTTCTGGAAGTCTAAATTTATTCCCTAAATTTACTTGCAGTTGCTGGTGGTTGCGGACAGCTGTTCCTCCATGCTTGACTCTGAATAATTTTCCGTGATGGAGTCAGCAAAATAATACTGTAAAAGAAACCAAGAAAACAAAAGCCTTAATTGTCTTTTCTTATTAAGTGCTAAAGAGAGGAGGATCACTCCCTCTCTCTGGCTTTAGGGAAAAAAAAGTAAAAAAATAAGATCTTAAATGTATTTGAGGCAGCAAGATTTAAGAATGTTCCCCACTCCCCATGTTATATAATTACTATTTAGTCATTGTAGAAAATGCTGATATGGAAAAAAATGAGAAAATAAAAAACATTGTAATCTGACCATTCAAAATTATACTAATGTTTTCTCATATATTTGTCTCATTTTTTTTTTTCAGTACGAACAAAACCAAAAAATGTTGGAAAATCCTCTACATTCTTTTTTGTAGCCTGCTTTTTCTGACTTAATGTATCGTGAGCATCTTTCCATTCAGTAAATATTTTTTCCACAGTATTTTTTTATTGGAAAAGTAGCAAAAACATGGCAAAAAATATGAACAGTTCCAAAGGTGTTCTTGAGAAATAAGTCGTCTTCATACTAGAACTCCAGCTCTTTTTTCCTCTCCTTTCCACTGCTACCAGCTTCCTGAATCTTCTAGAAATACTCTACATACATATGCATGCTTGGATGTATATGTCTTTTTAAAATATAACATATCTTAGAGAGCTTTCTAAATTAGGACTTATAGATGGATTCATTCTTTGTCAGCATTATATAATATTCCACTCTATTGATGTTCCATACTTTATTTAACAAGTCCTCTGTGAAGGCTATTTAGGTTCTTTTCTGATTATTTGTTATTATTAAACAATGCTACAGTGTGCATCCTTGTACATAAATCCTTGTGCCATGTGTTCTGTGCAGGGTAATCTTACAGAGATGGGATGCCTAGGTCAAAGGTCATGTGCATTTGAAATTGTAAGAGATGCTGCGTTTCCCTCCGAGAAACACCAGTTTGTAGTTCTAGCAACAGTAGATCAAAGTGCTTCTTTCTCCCTACTCTGGCCAATAATCTCCATTATCAAACTTTTTAGTCTTTATAATTCTGATAGTTGCAAACTAGATTTTCATTGTTAAATTTATGTGTTTTTTTAAGTATATAAATGGACTTGGGCAGATTTCTGTTAATGGCTGAAAATATTCCATTGTGTGACTTTATCATAATTTATTTAACTAGTTCTTCTATTGAAAGACATATAGGCTGATTCTATTTTTTTTTATTATAAATGATATTGCAGTAAAATTTTTATAGGTAAATTTTTGTGCCTTCAATTTTCTCATTTTTTTTCAGTTTCTTTGGAATGTTTGTTAGTAAAGTAGAATTTCTTTAAAAATATAATTTTGACATGGTTTGCTTTTATAAAATGAAATGAGTAAGTATCTGCAGATCCACTGTATGAGTTGGGAAGAGGGATTTGTTAGGGGTTCTACTTTCTTTTACAAAAAAATGATTTAAGTTTGCCACAAAAAAGTGTATTTTTAGCCAGCCACCTAGCTTTCCTACTAGCTCTGTTTTTCAGCTTCATATCCATATGTTTTTGACTAAGCCATAAATGGAAATTTCATTTAAAGTTATTTTGCTTCTCAGTACTACATGTTATGCATTTCATTCCATATTATTTTTGTCCTTTTCCTTTCTAGTATTATATTTCTCAGACACCAGTGAAGAGTGGGTTATGAGTTTTTAGTTTTGCCAAGAGTTAAATATTCGCAGAGCTTGAAAAAAATAAAGTAAAACAATTTTAATGTGGCTGATTTTGTCCTGGCTTACAAGACTTTAGTTGCTTCAGAGCTCACACTTTAAATATCAAGGAAAACATTCTATTTCCACTCTATCAACTGCCATAATACCTGCATTAATGAGAATGGAACCATAATTTCTCCCCAACTAGAATTGGATCTTCCTATCCTAAAAAAATGAATGCTTGAGGCAGCTGCATGTGGAAGGTTTCTGGATTCCTTGTCTCCATCGTTGATGTTTTTCTGTTGTTACTGCCCAGGATGCTGCAAACGAGGGAAAGCCTCTGAGGGCCCACTTCTCCAATCTGCAACACACCTCATCTGCTTGTGTTCTGTGTTCTCCTCTGTCTCTATTTCTACTTTTAAGCAGAAAACTTTCCCTTGCAATTTGAGGGAATTCCAGGGTCCAAACTGTATAAAAATAGGATGGCTTTGGCTTGAAACATTCTTTCCTGAAATATGTTCCATATGTTTGCATTTGCTACTTCCTTGTCCAGCCTCAACTCTGCCCTCCTTAGCTTGTCCGTTTTTTTTTTTCCTTCTGTCAAGAATGCCAACAAGGAGCAGTTTCTTCAGCAATGACCAGTGACCCTGGAAAGTGAGGGCCTTTCACCACAAAGCCTCAAGCTTTGTGGTCAACTAACTTAACTTGGAGCCCAGTTTTCCCCCAGGAAACTTGTAATTCTTGAGTCTAGTGTCCTGTCAGTGCAGCTGTCCAGAGCTGTTTCTTCTGAAAGACCTTCCCAACCGGTCCCATAGGGCAACACTTTGTTCTGTCTTCCCAGGCTCTAGTTTTGAAAATGAAATTTCTTTTTTCCTTTTTAAAGAAAACTGAGATATAATTGACATATAACATTATATTAATTTTAGGTATACAACATAATGATTCGATATATGTATATATTGCAAAACGATCATCATGATAAATCTAGTTAACATCCATCACCACAGAGAGTTACAAAACTTTTTTTTCTTGTGATAAGAACTTTTCAGATCTACTCTCTTAGAAACTTTCAAATATGCAATACAATATTATTAACTGTAGTCACCATGCTGTACATTACATCTGCAGGACTTATTTGTTTTATAACTGGAATGTTGTACATTTTGAACACCTTCACCCAGAATTATTTCTACATTAGCAGTTGGGATTGGTATAGAGGTGGGGAGGTTGGAAAGAACAGTTGTATGAGGTCTCAGAATCATGTAGCATGTATTATAGCTAGGATTCTCTCCTCTCCAAACCCCAGTCAGTTCTCAAAAATATTGTTTAGTAGGGGTTTCCTCAGATATAAATAGTGCCACAGGACAATGGCCCATATATGACAGTTTCTCTGGACCCTGCCAGACCGAGAATTATTAATCTCCAGGGAGTTGAGAGTGTATATAGGGAAGTTTTTCTTTATTGTTAGTTTTTTTTTTAATGTTTCACTTTTTATTTTGAAATAATCTTAAACTTACATACGAGTTTTGAGTTTAGTACATTAGCCTTTTGCCCAGATTTGCCTTTGTTAATTGTTTATGATTTGCCACATTTGCTTCTCTCTTTCTGTGTATGTTTTAAATGTGTATATGTGTGTTTATGTATATATGTATGTGTGTATATATACATATATACACATATACACACACACATTAAAAAAAGTTTTCTCTGAACCCTGTGAAACTAAGGTGGAGACATCATGCCCTTTTACCCTTAAATACTTCAGATCGTATTTTCTAAAAGGACATATTCTTACAGAAGCACGGTATATGTATCAAAATAAAAAAACAATATTGGTACAATATTGTCTAATCCACCATTTTTATCTGAAATTTCATTTATCACAAGAATGTCCTTTTTGGCTATTTCGGTTTTTGGTCCAAAAACTATTGAGGATCATGCATTGCATTCAGTTGTCCTGTCTCCTTAATCTTTATCTGTAACAATTCCTCAGCCCTTGTGTTTCTGGGCCTTGACATTTTTGAAGAGTCTAAGTGAGTTATTTTGTAGATTGTTTTTCAATTTGGATTTATCTGGTGTTTCCTCATGATTTAGATTTAGGTTATACATTTTTTTTTTTTTTTTTTTTAGCAGAAATACCACAGAAGTAATGTCGTGTTCTGCTCATTGTATCCTATCAGGAGGCACCTGATGTCAGTTTGTCTCAATCTGGGTGAAGTTGGTTTTGATCACTTGGCTAAGGTAGTGTCTGTGGAAGGTGGGAAGAGGACAGTTTGCCTGGGTCACCTGGCTCCTCTATTGAGTATGTTCCATGAAGACAATGAGATATGAGGAAAAACTTTTTGGTACACTGGGTCTCTGTGAGGTATGGCCTCAGGTCATGTAAATCCTCCTCCTTGGGATGCTGGACAAATGCCATTTCCAGCGCGTTCAGTTAAGATTCACAGAACAGTAGTTGATTCACAAATAATATACCTGTGTAGCTATATACCCAGAGATTTCGTTTTAAAATGTAACTGTGATGCTTCTATCCATTTATTCCCTACTCTTGCCTCTTACAAAACACATAATTCAAAAGGATACATATAAATATTTGAGCCAAGTTAGGGTAAAGGGAAACTGTGGCTGAGAAAATAATAAAGCCATGGAGAATAATACATGGGTCCTATGTGATTGCTGGAGGTGCCCGCAGATTTGGCTTTGAGACTTGGAAGGAACTCTTGCGAAGAAGGTGATGTGTTCAATTACAGGAGTCAAAGCATTCGTGAGCTAATGGCTCGCCTGGTGATGAGGAGAGAGCTATTTTGCCCTAAGAAGGAGTTCTTCCTCTAATTCTCCATAAATGATCTAAACATTGTAGGCTAGGGGACATTCCTAAAAAAATGCCCCATCAGTAAATACCAGGAGCTTCAGAACCTCCCTAAACCCTGGATGATGATGCGATCTCAGAGCACCAGCAAGAATTGCTGAAACCAAAACAAGGATGCACCACATACCCGGTGTGATTCAGGATAAAATTTAGAATATCCAGAGGTATAAGTTTTGGTCTTGTTTTGCTTCGGACCAGAAACTCCTTTTAAGTATTTAAAAGCAGAGCTGCTTTGGTTGCCACCTCTCTTGCCTCCACCACAAAGTTTATTCCTTTCTTTTGATAAGATGACCCTGAATCACCTCACAGGCTGAAGGGACGACAGCTCACAGACACTGATCCCAAGGGGTATACCCCCAGAATTTCTCCATCCCTGGATTTCCTCAGAATTTTTTATTTTACCACAGTGTATGAAATACTTTGGCAGTTTCTCATTTAGTCTGAGCAGTGAACCAAAAGGAGGTCTCTGTCACTCTGGAATAGAGGCCAACTACAGGGCTCATCATGGCCACAAGGCCCCATGGGCTGTGGTCCCTTATCCTCTGCTCCTCAGCCCCGTGAGTCACCCTGTTTTGTACAAGTACTGCAGCCCACAAGTCAGGCACCTTCTCACTTTAGGACCTTTACACTTATTGCCCCTCAGCCTAGTTTGGGCTCCACCCTGATTTCTGCACTTTATTCAGATTTTTTTTAGATCAGACATTACCTCTTCAGAGAGGCCTTTTTTAACTTCTGTGCCTAAAATAGTTTCATATTTGTTCAAATCCCTTATCCTTAGAATTATACTTCTATTTGCTGTTGTCTGTCTCCCAAATCTTCTAAAGGGTCAGGACCTTTCCATGTTGTTCGTTAGTATCTCTAGCACCCAGAAACGGTGCTATACACTTGCTTGGGGCTTAGCAGATATTTGGTGAGCAAATAGTTGAATGAACTGCAGAAAGAACTTGTAAAAGAAAAAAATTATCCACAGTCCTCCCATCCAACACCACTACTAATAGTATTTTGATACTTTTTCATTTCAAAGGTAATTAACCTTTGAGGGTCACTAGAAATCCTATTAGACCTAGGGATACAATCCTCAATATGTGTATATGTACAAATTTCTAAAATTTGGCATATAATTTTACTAGATTTCCTTGTTTCATTTTTTTTTTTCTGAGTAGTCCTGGCCTGGTACAAACCACTCATACATATCACATTATTATCTTTGCTAATTTGATGGTTGAAAAATGGCTCTTTTATTTGCATTTCTATGACTTCTTGTGAAGCTGGTAATTTTTTCATGTTTGATTACTAATTGCATGTTCTCTTTCATAAATCATTCAAGACCTCTGACTATCTCTTGGAGTATTTGCAAATGAACTCCTTAAATAATAAAGATGTTTACTAAAATGACATGTTACAAAAAGAAAACATTAAAAACTAGTGGCCCACACTTGTGAGAAACAGCTGTAGATTCATTTTCTGATATTTAGCTTGGGTTGCCATACTTTGCACCTGGAGTAGTTTTAAAAGCATTTAGGAAAGCTAACCAATAAAAAGCTACAGTAAACTCTCTTCTGACTAATGAAAATAAATGCATGAATCAGAGTTTCCATTTCCTGCCGGAGTGAAGTACACCTATTGTCTGGAGATAATAAAACAGTTGGATTTTGCTGCTATTGCCAGGCCATGGAATTAAATTCAAAGACACAAAGATAACTTTGTGAAGCAGCACAGTGAAGGACCCTATTTCTTCTTTTTCCCAAGTTAGGTCATTATTTGCCTGAATTCACTAGCTTGTTGATGTGCTTCCTGCCACAGGCCATTTCTGATAAATCTTGAGACATCCCAGAAATCAGGTGGAGTCTGAGTAGCACATTCTGTGCTGCTTTAGGTGGAAGAAATGTGATTTCTTTATAGCAAAAGGATCCAGATGACATCAACATGCCAGAAAGATGTGATATTTTTCTAGCCTTTTCTGGATATATCATAATGATGATGTCTAAATCCTTTAAACACCAATAAAATATACATTTTAGGTAATGAATTTGCTAGGAAAATATAAAACTCATGTTACAGATGTTTCCATCTTTACATCCATAAGAGCAGAGTTGCCCGGATACTTACACACTGATTTGTCAACTAGATTGCTGTTCAGATGGGTAGACAGCATAGCAGGTAGGAAAATCATTTCCTGGTCCTAAAAATACAGTTTCCTATAAAGTAAATGTAGCTTATAAGTCTAAACCAGAAGAGCTGGGGGCATCTGGAAAATCTAAGGTCAACCTGTCAAGTTTTGGGGTACCTGGAAGTGGTTTCAAGGCTCAAAACTGTGAGGCTGGGAAAGTGGGCTGAAGACATATGCATCCCAGAGCTCTGGGTCTTACCAACTGAGCAAATGAGAAATTTCTTTATAGCAATTCTCACTCAGAATTGGAATAAAGGGCTCAGTGTGAAGTTGGGATAATACAACTTCTTGGTTTAATACTTTACAGATTTTTGGAACCAAATGCTCCCTGAAGTGAAAAGCTGTTTTTGTTTTGTTTTGTTTTGTTTTGTTTTGTTTTGTTTTGTTTTTTGCTGACCTTGTTGGACGACTAATACTATTTCTGGGAAATAAGAGAAACAAGCAGCTCATTGTTGGCAGGAGCTGAGAGAGACACAAGAAAGGAGAGAGACGTGTCTGCAGCTCTTTTTTTCCCTTCATTGTATCGTGACTGAGTCAAGGCTGGACTCTGTGGCTGGGTTTTTCTTTCTACCTATGTAGACACGTGTTTCACATCAGATAGGGCTGCATGACACCTGACATTGGTTAGTTCACATGAATTAAGCCATGTATGGCCCATAAACAAAGGAGAAAAGACCCACAGCTGCACCCAGACACTCCTGACACTGAAGTATTTTTGAAGCTTGGTGTGGCTGGGTCCACACATATGTCAGAAACAATTTACTCCTGTATGTTTTGGCTTCTTTCAATTGAATATCATTACTTTCTAAAAGCTGCTGTGGTCCAGTATTGCCTGAAGGCAGCACTTCTTCTTGTTTAAACCTTCCTGAATTATGAAATGTAACTTTCAAAGTTATCTGATTTTTGTCTATTTCTTTTTTTTAAAGCACTGAAGAACGCCTTATATCTTGTTCTGTTAAACCAGATCGCTCAAGTAGGGTACCATCATAACATGTGATTCCTGTTGATGCCATCATTTTGTGAAAATAAATTAATTAAATTAGTCTGCTCTAGACTTTTTTATGAAATAGAGAAAAGGAAACACTTCTTACCCTTGTCACCAAATTTAACTCGGTAAATATTTTTGATTACTGAGGGTGGGCAGGATAGGGCAGTGATTGGTCACTGGTGCAGCTGACACCAGCCAGGGCATTTTAGCATATCCCCTGGGATTCCTGGTTTTGTCAGTTTATGCCGATTTGTGCTGAGTCATTTAACCTTCCAAGTTTCTTAAAAACTTAAATGAGCAAATTGGCCTACATCATTGGTTTTAAATTAAGACGCAAGGTCCCATGCCAGAGTTTCAGGAGACTGTTAGCAGAAGAAAGTTTAGTTAGTATCCAGTCTCCAAAAGCTGTGTCTGTTCAACACATTAAAAAAATTATTTAGTATTTTGACGTAAGAGTCGAGAATTGACTATAGGGGAAGTAGAGTGAAAGCAAGACCAAGAGCATTTAGAGAAGACTATCAAAGGGACTGCCATTTAAGTGCTCACTTGCCCACTGACGCTAGTGCAGGACCTAGGCAGGCTTTGAAAGAGTCCCTGCGTATGAGGGTTGCCTCTGTGTCATGCTATATCCCGGGCTCTGGAGAAAGATCTTACTCCTAAAGAAGAATTTGAGCACCTGAGTCTTAATGAACTAAGGTCTCTTTCAGCCTGAACTTCTCCGGTGATGCTACAAAGTAGGGTAAATACACGACCCCATCTATAGTGAGTGTAATGGGGAAAGTGGATTTGTAAACCACTGATGATAAAACAGCAAAATGAAATTGGCGCTGAGCAGGGAATATGCTCTGGAAGTAAAGAGAAAGCACCAACAAAAATGTAGTATTCGTTAAATATTCACATACATTATGGGAGTAATAGTTAAAAGTGCATTCCTTAAGAGAAAAAGAATTGTATCTATGTGTTTGGGGGAAGAGGAGGGATTTCCGTTTTGTTCTGGAATGTCTATGGTGATCATCTTATAAATGAAACTGATTATCACTACCAATTTCTGACCTGTAAACCCTGTCTGAAGCTTAGTTCAGGTAGAATATATTTAGCACCTACTATGTGCAAGTCAGCTTTGAAATGCACTAGATTATTTTTGTTCTATGTTTATAAGGAAGATCCATATCATCAGTGTTGGTTCCGAGGAGCAGAGGGAGACTTGGTTTCTTCCCAGGTCTTATTTATAAAGAGCACAAATCCAGCCTTCAGGAAGATGAGTTGGTGCAAATCACAGGAAGAGAATAGTTGAGTTTCTTAAAAGAGCTTCTTTTCACTGTTATGGCTCAATCAGGAGTCCAACAGGAAAGATTTCCTGAGTTTCAGACTTAACCAAGTGCACGCTTACCAGTAATGCAATGTGATGTCGTAAATAGTGTTCGACATTAAAGTTACAGATTAAGTGGAGGAGTGATATTCCTTCTCTGATCCAAGTTATGTGAATACAAAAAATCAACTTGGCTAGTTGTAATGTATGGAGGACACACTGAGAGTTAATCTGGACAGTGTGACAGTGATTCTGTATATTCAATGGTTATTTCATACTAGCTCTAGGTCTCTTTGTCAGGGACATGTTAGGGTGGAAACAGGAAACTTGAGTTCTCCTGCCATGAGCTAGCTCTGGGGCAATGGATGGTCACAGGCCTAGCCGTGACCAATCAACACATTTTCCTGGGACTCTTCCAGATTTAACGCTGAAAGTGCTGTTCCCCAGGAAACCCCTCAGTCCTCTGTGATAGACCTCAGTTTCAGCATTTGTAGAGTGGGACAGAGAATGAAGTGATCGTTAAGCTTTTAGTTCTCATTGCTTCTCGGCCTTCTGGCTAAGATCAAGTGAAGCTTTCAGTTCTCACAGCCCAAGATTCAGAGCTCTTATACTCCCCTCTCATGGGGTTCCTGATGCAATTTATATAAACTCACTAACCTAGACATCAAACTGAATTAAACACCTATTCCATCTTGGAAGAGGAAGTCTCCCAGATCCCAAATCAAATGTATTCGAACACACAAGGTGTGTGTTCGAATATTGCATATTCACCTATTTTGAAGAAATTGCAATCAGGTTTTCAGAATAATATGTCAACCTCTTTCCCTTCTCACTCTCAAGGGATGATGATGTTAGAAGGATTATTTGGAAGTTAATGTTGTCTTATCATAGAAGCAAATGAAAACAAACAAACAAACAAACTAAACTAAAAGATTATTTTGAATATATTTTGAATAATTTAGCAAAGTTCTGCTCATCACCTGTGAAAACTGATGTATACAGGTTAAACCATTTTTAAAATTTTCCAATTAAATCAACAGTTGCTTATGGAGGATTTCAGCAGATATTCTGTCAGCCTTATATAATGCTTGTTTTCCCTGCGTTTTGTTTTGCTTTGTTTTTCTGTTAACTTTTTCTCTTGAACAACAGTCATAATTCTAAGTACATAAAATCACTTAGTTCAGCACCCAGAGGCTGCCATGTTCCCTTCTCTGGCTCTACATCCTAAGCAGCTGCTTAGTTAACTTTAGAGTTTAGCACATAGTACGAGCTTAATAAATATTAATTCATTTTCAATTCAATTCATAATTCAACACTGCTAAGATATCCACTAAGTTACAGTGGACCAGCATTTCCTAGTAGTCCTTCTCAGAACAACACTAGTCTTTCAAATTTGAGAAGTGCTGCATTTTACATCTCCCTCTTGGAAAGTTTCAGTGTCTTGTTAGTATATTAAAGCCTCTGAGAAACCCTGCAGTAAAATAAGCTCTTTAAACTTTGAACATTTCTCAGTCTTATTTGACCATGGAACACTCCTGGAAGCTGCTACTATTATTAATTTTAATTTTAGTTTAATATCTATTTACTCCCATAGACCAACATAGACCACCATATTTAATTTTAGTTTAATATCTATTTACTCCCATAGACCACCATAGACCATGTTTTGTTTTGAATATTTAGCCATTTTTATATACTCTATAAAAATTTATCCTTTTTTAAAATACTCTATAGGAACCTAATTAATAATGAGTATTGAAGAGACAGTGCGCAGTACAGTACCTGATATTTATTAAAGACATGGTTACTACACACACACACACACATACACACACACACACATACATTTTTTAAGAACTGTTTCAGATTTACAGAAAAATTGAATAGATTTTCCATCTATCGTCTCATCCACTTTCCCATATTATGAACATCTTACATTAGTATGCTACATTTATTGTAATTAATGGACCAATGTTGATATGTTATTATTTCAATTTAACTTACTTTTTTATTAAGGTATAATTGACATGTAACTAGTTTTAGATGTACAACATAATAATTTAATATTTGTATATATTGTGAAATGATCACCACGTCTAGTTACCATCCATCAACACAGATAGCTGCAAAAGTTTTTTTTCCTGTGATGAGAACTTTTAAGATGTACTCTCTTAGCAACTTTCAAATATATAGTACAGTATTAGTAATTATAGTCACCATGCTGTACATCCCCATGACTTATTTATTTTAACTGAAAGTTTGTACCTTTTGACCTCCTTCTCCTCTCCCCTCCCCCACCTCTAGCAACCATCAATCAATCTGTTCTCTGTATCTATCAGCTTGTGGGTTTTTTTTGTGTGTTTGTTTGTTTAAGATACCACATATAAGCAAAATCATATGGTATTTATCTTTGTTTAACTTATTTCACTTAGCATAATGCTCTCAAGATCCATCCATGTTGTTACAAATGACAGGATTTCATTCCTTTTCCGGTTGAATAATATTCTATTGTCTGTCTATCTATCTATCTATCTATCTATCTATCTATCTATCTATCTATCTACCTACCTACCTACCTACCTATCTAATCACATTTCCTGATATATTATTTTCATCTAAAATTCCTACATTATTTAGATTTCCTTAGTTTTTACCTATCCGTTTCAGTCTCCTACAGAATATCTCATAACCTTTACTTGTCATGTCTCCTTAAGTTGTTCTTTGTTGTGACAGTTTCTTAGACTTGATAACCTTGATAGTTTTTGAGGAGTACTGCTTAGGAGTTTTATAGGATTCCACTCTTTTGGAACTCGTTGGATGTTTTTCTCTGATTAGACTGGGATGATGGTTTTTTAGAAGGATGACCACAGAAGTAAAATGTCATTTTCATATCTTATCAAGGATCATGCTGTCACCATGACTTATTACTTTTGATGTTGACCTGATCATCTGGATGATAACAAGATTTCTCCCCTGTAAAGTTACTATCCCTCACCCATTCAATACTGTACTCTTTGAGAGGAGGTCACCATGCACAATACACACTTACGGAGTGGTAGGTGATTCCCACTTCTTGAAGACAATGTATCTACATTAAATTTTTTAGAATTCTATACAGGAGATTTATCTCTTCTCCCACCATTTATTCGATTATTTGTTTATATGAGTGGACTCATGATGAATATTATATTTTTATTAAACTAATGAACTGTAGTCAACAACATGTGAAACTCTCTCCATTACTGATAGAAGTACAGTTGGGGAATGGGTGCCATGAGTGGAAAAAGTCATTTGGTGCTTGGGGAGGCCTCACTTACTCGCTTGAATGGAATTGTGCCTCTAACATGTTGACAAAGCCACATATTTTTAAAATTTAACTCAATCTGCCAGGTGTAAAGATATTTCAGCTGAGAAGTTTGTTGTCAAAAGGAGAAAAGAGGCCGAGAATAAGAAGTGTGCAACTAGTTATGTGTTCCTCTTTGCCCTCCCCAGACGCAAATGTGAATTGTGGAGAAGGACTTGAAGATTATAATTTTTGCCTGTCTAGGGTTTAGGTGTAGTTTCTAGCCATTGGCACACTGGTCGTCCTTTCCATAACCTACTCAGAGCCAGCCCCATGTAAGCCAGTGATGGGTTTTGTAGTTGAGCTTAACTTTTTGGTTTTGTTTTCTTCACTTGATTCTGTGCATGTGTGCATGCATGCGTGCACAGGCACGTGTGCGTGATAAGTACACAGGAAAGCAAGCTGCTGAACCTGTCCAATGCCAAAAAGATATTTGTCAAACATTCCAGGAGGCGCGCTGGGCAACCGCTGATTCACTGGCTTCCCTCATCGTCTGCAGCTCCTGGCTTGGAGAAGCTGCCAAAGTACTTTGTCTATGAGCTGTTGATCTCTGTTCCCTGGTGCTACAAAAGGCAAAAAGTTCAGGAGTGAAGTCTTTACCTTTTCCATGTTTGCTTCTTATGTAGCAAATGAAGTGCGGGGTTAGAACTGAGTCCAGGGACCTTCTTGGCCTTGAGCCTACTCTTGGGGCTTTTAGATGAAGTAACCAAGTGTATTTGCTGGAACAATTCAGAAGGTACATTGTCCCAGGCAGCATGACCAGGAAGTCATGTCTAATATAGTCACCCCCCATCCTGCCACACCCCACTCTCATGTTAACTGTTTACTTCACCAGGGATACAGCCGTTGAATCAAAAGGGTGTTCATATCTCAGATGCTGTGAGGTTTCTTTTTTGGGGGCTATTTTCTTTTATATTGAATAAAAGCAATGAAATGTTTCTGGTCACATATCTGCAGAACTTGGTTATATTGATTTCCAAGCATAGAACAGAAAGCCAACTATGGAAGGAAAAAAGAAAAAGGAAAAGGAGATGAAAACAATGAAGAAGATAAATGTAGATTTGAATTTAAATTCTGACTTTCTTGAAAGAAAAAAGATGTCTCTCTTTAAATTTGATGCATTCCTGCTTCAGGGAAGAAATCTTCTGTTTGGGTTATTCTTTTCTGTGGGGACTGGAAAAAACCTTGAACTGACGAGGCATTTACTGGCAGTCTGCCCATTAGGGTTTGGCTTCAGATACTACATTTGGTATACTCTACCCTTTTTTTTTTTAAACTGAGCTATTGTTCTCTCTCTAAAATGTTCTGGAATATCATCCCAAGCAGTATTTTGTTCTTTGCAAATTTGGATGTTTTGCTTTCCCATGCCCTCCTGTGGACCTCCTTTCTATTTATCTCTGTCTTGGGCTTCCTCTGCCCCCATTGACTGAGTGGCTAACGAAAGCAGTGGTTTTAAAGAACTTCAACCATCAGTAAGGTTCATGAGCTCCAGTCTCAGAGAAGGTTCAGTAATAGTTCAAAATGAAATGGTTACATGGAGCAGAGTGGCAGGTTGAATCATGAGCACTTAGATTGAGTCAGGACACCTGGTTTCTAGATCCCTGACCATTTTATGACCTTGACCAAATTCACTCTGAGGAGTGGTTTCTTCATCTACACAAAGAGGAGGTGCACCAGATGGGTTCTCAGCTTTGATGATCTTGATTATATTCTAAGCCTTATTTTTTATTTTTCAAATGATTTTGAGGCTACCTCCTTTCACTCCACCAAGGAGATATTGAGTTTGATGCTTACATGATCATGTTTTGTTTTATGTTTTTTAGTTTATATTTTGTTTTATGTTTTACATTAGTAATTAATGCACATAGGAGAACTTCAAACAGTATAGAAGAGGAAAAGGAAGATCTCCTCCCATCCCCGATATCCAGTTTCCTCCCCAAAGGCACCATTGTTACTCGTTTGTTGTGTATCCTTCTATAGAGATTTGCCCTATATGTATACTATGCCATCCCCTCCCATTCTAACTACAGATAGTAGTATGCTCATACATACAGTTCTGTCCCTTGAATTTTCTCCCTCTGAACAATATTTCTTAGAGGTTGTTCCATATAAGTACTTACAGAGCTCCCTCATTCTGTGCAATAGTTAACATAGAATCCTTTGGGGTGAATGGATCATAATCTCCCATAGGCGGACATCATTTTTAGTCTTTTGCTATTATAGACTCTACTGCAGTGAATATTTTCAGACAAACTTTTTTGTTTTTGTGTGTGCCTTACTTTGAAAACAAAGCCATTGTCTAAGTTCCACTCTTTTTCAGCCTCTGCAGTTAATGGCTGGAGGTGTTTAGTCTGAATTGTCAAATCTAAAATAAGTGGAAGAAAGCAGCATCACCATTCCTCCCTGTGGATGTCTCTGTAAAAGCTGGTGTTTTGAAGACTAGCAAGGATGTGGTTTTGGAATAGCTCTTCTCCAAGTCTTACACTCCCTCAGATAAGGATGCAGACATCAATAAAATCTGCTGAACAGTATCTGGTTGCTGTGTGGAGTTGAGTAACAAGAGTCCCCTGTGAGTAAACCCGGTGCAGGATTTTGTACACTGACAGAGCAGTCTTCCCAAATCACTGAAGATAGTCCAGCCCCAAGTTATTTGTCATATCAATAAGTTACCAGACCCAAGTCAGTTTTTAAAAATTGTCAAAGTATCTGTGTTATAAAAATTAATGTAGAGTTAATAACCTCTAATCTGCCAACAACTACAACAGAAAATAAGCTTTCAAACCTCTTTTTTTTCCTTGACCTGGGGGAATTTCTGGTATTGGAAATATTCAATTTACACATTTCTCTTATAGAAACCGTTGAACATCTTTTGTCTATAGTAGTTATATTAGAAAAATAGGAGCATAATTTTTCAGCATAATTTTTCCAGGCTCAGAAACGACTGTCCCTGGAAGTAATCACCAGTCTTCCATCCAAAGCTTCCTCCCTTGGCCTGAAAGGGGTCTAATGGATTAAACACCTCTGGATATCTGGACTTTGTCTTACTTGAATCTGTATTTAAGAGTACTTTTTAGCAGGCTCAGGCCTGATTAGCACTTGGATGGGAGACCATCTAGGAAGACCAGGTACTGTAGGCATAAACAATAAAAAAATAAGAAGATTGTAAACTGACAAGGTCATTGTAATCTGTGAGGTCAACCAAGGGTTGCCTCACCTAAAAAAAAACAAAAACAAAAACAAACTCTTTTTTTCCCCTCTGGGACACAGTGTGTGTACTCCTACTCAGTCCTTTAGATAGAGATTGTGATTATCTTCTAACAAGCTATAAAATGAAATACCTATTTCAGTTATTTTGGCATCAGTCATGACTTCTTATGTTCTCAAGCTAAGACCACAAGAAATGCCCAGGTGGTTTCATTCATTCCATCACATCATTTACTGAGCTTCCCTCTGTGCCAGGATCGGTGCCAGGTGGTGAGAATTCTTTGTGGTGGGCTTAATTCAGGAATGGAAACCTAAACTGTTTAGGCAGAATACTCCAAATATTCTTACCTTCCCCTTCAGTAGCTCATTGTTGAGCAGAGTTGTCAATCTATTCAAACCTTCCTTGAACCCTTCCTGTTTGTAACCTGGACAACTTTTGGGCCCAGGGCCTGGTTTTGATGACCTACTGTCTCAGTGATACTTCTTTGTTATCAAAAGCAAACTGTATTTAGAGGGTTGCTCTCAGTTGTTCCTGTTTTTCAGTCTAAGGTGAGGCAGAGGTCAGCCAAGGACAGTTGAAAGCCCAGGTGGATGGGGGTCTCAAGAGGCCTCAACTTTGCCCCTGGTTCTACCACATGCTCTGCCACTAAGCAGAGCATGTTTCTTCACCTCTCTGGGTTTCAGTCTCTCTTTTATAAAATGGAGGGATAGACCAGATAATCCCCAAGGTCCTTTACAAAGCCTTACATTCTAGTGTTCCACAGCCACATACAAAAAACTACTTCATTTCTTCATGCATTTCTTCCAGCAGCCTATTAATTCATGTGAGGGCAGGAGCTATTTATCCAACTACATGTCCTGGTAAGGATGCAATAAAGATCTGAGTGAATGTATAAATCAATAAAAAAATTTTTGTTTTATTTTTACCCTCCTCTATCCTGAGCTGGAGGAAGTTCCTGCCATGCAATTAATTGTTCCTTAAGGAAACCATTTCTTTTATAGAAAATCTTCATTGTTGGTACTATCTTTTGTGCGTGTGTGTGTGTGTGTGTGTGTGTGGTCTGCACATACATTTATTACATAGTTGATTAGGCTACTTTAAAATTTATTTAAAGAAATTTAATTATAAAACATGTTTCCACATAATATAATATTCATAGCAAACTAAAGATCAGAAATATTTGGATTTTAAGTAAAATATGCCAATAATTTTATCTTTTAAAAATAGTAGTATCCAATATAGTGAAATTTAAGAGTTTTTCTCAGAAATGAAGTGATATATAAAATTATAAGTTGTTGCCTTTGGCCTTGACCTAGGAACAAATAGTCTGAAAAGTGTGATTTTCATTATTACAGGATATTGCATAGGCAGAAGTTAAGCAAATTTGACTAATAAACTGTTTTGAGTAAAACTAGCACTTTATAAAATGGATTTTTTTTGGTGAGGATACAATTATAGAATTTTTTAGATTTTTAAATTCTTTTCTAAAATGAAGTATTACATGCTAAAATGTAAAATGTTGGTAAATGCAGATAAATGGAAAAGCCTTAAAAAGCATTAAACACTTTCAATGCCTTTATCTAATCACAGACATGATTAACATTTTTATGCAATTTCTTTCTCACTAATTTTTCTCTTTGCAAAAACTGGATCATTTATTCTCCATCCGTTATTTGTTCCTGACCTTATTAGCTCATGCTTCTTTGGGGAATTCTTTTTTAACAAATCATTAGCGGATCCTGCTTGTGTGTAGGTAGCCAATCTAGGTGCTGTGTTTTACATGTTGCTTGTCAATTTACTCATTCATCCCAGATATTATTGTACACCCACCATGTATTGATGATCACATGCTTCCTTAGCTTTGCCATAAACATACAGGTTGTCTAAATAAGAGCACACACACCCAAGTGTCCTGGTGAAATTATCTCATATATTGTTGGAAACTTTGTGGAATCCATTTTTGGCCACTGTATTCTATGAAATGCTTCAAATGTAACTCTAGACGCAGGGAAGATGTGAAATAAGATTCTTACCAGCACAAATGCTGAGACTGAATGAGTCAGGAGTGGAGCCGCTATCTGAGTCTCCCTGAATTGAATTAAGGTAATAATTACTTGAACAGTAATGATTAACAGGGAAGTACTTTGGAAGGAATCTCAGGAATCTATACTCCAAAGCACAACACATTCTGATGGTCTCTTTTCGATAAGGTGTTGTAGGCCCTTGTCATTAATTGCCTTGATGTTCTTCCCTCCTGTAGTGATGAATCACCAACACCAGCAGCAAATGGCACCCAGCACCCTGAGCCAGCAGAACCACCCTCCTCAGAACCCACCGGCAGGACTGATGAGTCTGCCTAATGCACTGACTACTCAACAGCAGCAGCAGCAGAAACTTCGGCTTCAGCGGATCCAGATGGAGAGAGAGAGGATTCGAATGCGCCAAGAGGAGCTCATGAGGCAGGTATGGCCTCCCGTGATGCCTAGCAGGGGTTCATGGTTGTGGTGCCAAAGTTAGTGGGTAAGTAGCTGCTAGCCATCAGGGTAACTCTTTCTCTAGAAACAGCCCTGCTCCAGACCTCATGAGTTTATTCTCCCAACATCTGGCTGCACTGTCTTCAGAGCTGCCATTATGAATACAAAGACTAGCTCTATTAACATGGCTGCCTTTGGCTTCCACTGCCAGTCTACTGAAGGAGAGAAAGAATATGTTCCAATTTTCTATTGCTGTGTAACAGATTATCTCAAAATTTAGTGGCTTAAAACAATAACCATTTTATTATACCACACAGTTTTGTGAGTCAGGAATTTGGGCAGGGCTCAGCTGGAGTGTTCTTCTACTCTGCATGGTGTTGGCTGAGGTCACTTAGTGGTGTTCATCTGGTGGGTAGGCTGGACTAGAAGGTCCAAAGTGACTTTACTCAAGTGTGTGGCACCATGGTGAGGGTTCCTGGAAGAGTGGGCTTAGCTGGAACTAAACCTGGAGCACCTGTATATGACACCATTAGCATGGCAATCTCAGAGTAGTAAAACATATTACATAGCAGCTTGGGTCTCCGTAGAGGGTGTTTCAAGAGACAGGGAATGGAAGCTGCCATTGTCTCAGGGAAATGTCACAGAGTGACTTCTGCCATACTCTCTTGATCAAAACATCACAGAGCTTGTGCAGCATCCCCTCCCGCCCCTCCCCCCTGCCCCCATCACCAAATAGAGCAGCTAGCAGAGAGATATTCTATGGAAAAAGTGACAAGGAATCTGCAACCATCTTTGATTGCCAGGGAGCATAAAAAGAGGGAAAATTGAGGGAGAATGAGAAAGGCAGAGGGTTTACATATGGATTCTGATAGAATGGTTTGCAAAACTGCCTGGGCATTGATCGGGCACCTTTGTGCCATACTGCATTCATTCATTTATTCGTTCAAATGGTCAGTCAACAGAATGTTGTGTATCCTTTGTGAGAAAGGCTCAGTGTTATACCTCAAAAACTGAATAAAGAGAATCCTTGAAGGAACCCACAGTTTTCTCCCTGCTTCAGTGACTTGTTCCATGTAAGAGCAGAATTCTTTCTTCCGAGTTAATAAACTAATGTTAGCACATGTTTTCAAGTCTCATAAATTTTGCTGGCTACATTTTGGGGAGGAAAACTTCAGTTTATTGTTCTAGTTCTTCAGACTTTGCTTTATGACTCAAATGAAGCAAGATGCATGGGTAGCTTCCTTTCACTAGTTTTTAAGGAAATAAGTAGTTTCAACTGTTCCAGAGAGCTTTCTTACAGGGGCTGAGGGGCTATTTGGGTGAACACTATTTTTTTCTTTAAATTACATCTGATACTTGAAAAAAATATATGCGTTGGCTTCTATAAAGGGATAATGTATTTTTCATCAAATAAATCCTAAGATATAAAGTATGCTGCATAGGCTTAAAAAACATGGTGAATTAAAATAATTCTTTAGACATAGCCTTTGAAAATGAGGGAAGTGAACATAAATTGTGCTTTGTTCAGTTGAACTATCCTCTAAATCTGGGGAATACAACTTTATAATATAACTACAGTTGTGCCTTTTACCCTGAGGATCTATGTCTGAACTTTCATGGTTATTTCAGGGTTACAGTTGTTTATACTTTTTTTAGATAAACAGTATTACGTTTCTCAGTAGGAAATAATTACATTATTGTTTTATGTATTTGAATAATAATTTCATTTGGAATAACCTTCTATTTGATAATATAGAATAAATTAAACAGTATTATAGTAGCATTTATAAGTTTTCTCTTAGTTTTATATTTAAATGAGCTTTAGTGAGTTTTTTTCTTTACACAGAGCCATGACCATTCTGTAGAGAATGGCTTGTTTCTCAGTTTTCACCTCTTTCTGTGTTTCTCTTTCTCTTGCCCCACCTCCTTCTTTCCCACAGAAAGTATTTCTGAAAAGGGATGGGGAAAACGGCCCCAAATTGTTTCATCTATTCTAACCAGAGGTGCCTTTGAACTAGAATATAGTGTTGATGGTTCATATTACAGAAATGCCAACCAAGTTCCTTAAGTGCTGATCCCTAGAGGCTGTGGAATTTGGTGCATTTTGCTGCCTCGTGGTATGTAATTCCACTATGTAAGACAGTGGGGTAGAAAAGCTGTCCAAATTTGTTCACAGAGGCTCACATAGTTCAGCCTTAACGTGTGTGTGTGTGTGTGTGTGTGTGTGTGTGTGTGTGTGAGATTTTCTGCCTCACATCTGCATTTAAGTCAGGGCAGGGGCAGGGAAATAAATGATTGGCAGTAAAAGTGAAATTCGG
Source organism: Eidolon dupreanum (assembly GCA_028627145.1). Classification (NCBI taxonomy): domain Eukaryota; kingdom Metazoa; phylum Chordata; class Mammalia; order Chiroptera; family Pteropodidae; genus Eidolon; species Eidolon dupreanum. Next base: position 72,762,001 of record CM053507.1, on the reverse strand, counting down.
CTGACCTGTTAGCAACCTTCTAGCATCTGGTAGAAATGCTGGGATGGAAGAAATTGGTGACCCTAATGAGGACTGAAGGTTACCTGTGCACTTTGTGTACTCATTCTATCCACCACCATGTCCTTGGTAGTCAACAGCTGCCTAAATGTCCTGAGCTCCCTGGGCAGTGATCGCCTCTCACTTGCAGGAGGGCCTTAGTTGTATAGCCTGGCTTCACAGGGTCTTTGCCCTACAGGCAGGCCTCAACCTACATGCAACTCTGTCAAGAGAAAATTTCCAGGACAGAGATCATTCCCTATCTCTAGCTCTGTAGTAGGAAGGAGGGTTGATAAATTCAATAAGTAGATGAATTTATTCCTAATTCTTGGGAAATCATCACTACTCTATATTTTTATCATTATTAAATATATGATAAATGTGAAAGCTACGTAAACATTGTTTCATTTCTCCTCCTCCTCTTTCCTTTTAACTTCTTCCTTCTTCCATCCCACTAATCCTCTAGGCGTATAGTCTGATGATGTTGCACCATGGAGAAAACCGCTCCTTAGTCCTTGTTGCACAGTCTTTCTGAACTATTCCTCAAAATGCCACAGGCTCAAATGTTAACTTGTTGTCACTGAAATCATGTCAGGTTATTAGCAAAATGGATTTGAGGAAAGTCTGATTATCAATCTAAAGTCAACTTCCATTATTTCATGATGGAAAAAAATTTTAATTTCTTTATCTCTTCATTCATTTGTACAGCCAACATATATATGAAGTGGAAAACAATAAAAACATAAATGGGACATGGCTGCCCTTAGATAATTACATTTTAGCAGAGGAGACAAAATAATTAAATCTAATCCAAATTGTTGGCTAGGCAAGTGAATTCAAAGCATTCCTTACTTTAAGGGGTCCAGGTGGCTGTCATTACTGGAGCAGAGACCAGACACACCAGAGCACAGAGTTCTATGAAATTGAGCATAAGATGCTTTCCTATTTATTTATTTTTTTCAGTGGCTCTTCAGTCCAAGTTTTTGAACAGCTACAGAATTAGGGACAGTGAGGTTTGGTATCTCCACAGGTTAGGAATCTTCTGAAGCAGGAAAGTTTCATTAAAAATAGTCCCTACAGTTTAGCATTGACTGCTGTAGCAACAGAGTTGAAGTACTTGTATCTGATAATTGATGAGTTCTCTTGAAATGTGGCAGGTGCTCTATGGGGAAGGGCACCATGAGTGCAAGGGGGATCCCAGCCAGGTCTGCAGTACCCTGCCTTATTAGGAAAGTAGAACTTACCCAACTTTCAGCAGGCATATTGTGGAAAGAGTGAACTTTTGTGAGAGACCTTCTCTATTGTCAATGATAATGAGAGTTTTATTTTTGCTAAATTTCCCAAAATCTGCCATACAGCTTCGGGTTCATCAGAGAAATGGCAACCCTAGAAAAGAAAACAATCACAGTTGAAGTTGTACTTCCTGGTATCTTCGTATTTTAAAAAAAGAAATTATAGAATTTGATTTGTGTTTTTTTTTTTTAAGTAGAAAAATAAAAGTTTTTAACTTTTTAAAATATAATTTAGTTTTATTTTGTTCTTTTTCTGACTGAGGTAAAAGAAAGCATTTTGCTAAGTGAAGGAAGCTAGACCTCAAAATGCTGTATGAGTGGTTGCCAGGGTTGGAGGTGAGGGAGGAGGGTCTGACTACCAAGGGGGCAGTGGTAGGGAATTTTGAGGGGTAATGGCACAGTTCTGTAGCTTGTTTTTGGTGGCTGTTTCACAACTGTATATATTTGTCAAAACTCAGAACTGTATGTAAATAAAAATACTAAAGACAAAACACATTCATTCCAGAAACTATTTAAAGTACTCAAAAAGCACAGAGGAACATAATAATCACTTATGTTCTTATCTAGGTAGAGCATCTATGAAGATGATGATTTCTTCCCAGTGTTTGTATGTATTTGTGTGTGTACTTCGTTTTTTAAAACAAAATTAGTAGCATATCATACTACTGTTCTATTATCTCTTCTTAATATATTGGGAAGTAATTTATTTGTTCCTGTATTATGGAAGTTGTCCTTTGACTTTGGTTGTATCTATCCTAAGCTGCCAGGAATCCTTTCTACAATAGGGCTAGACAGAAATTTTGAAATACCAGGAGCTGCACATGCCTACAGTGACTATAGAATATTCTGCTGTTACAGCTTAAAATTCAACAGAGCATTTGCTCAGTATTATAAAGGGTGTATTTGTGACTTTACCCAATGAAATGGAAAATTTCAGTAACTGCTAAGAAATTAAGAAACAGGCTTCTCAGTCCCTGTTTACCCATCTGAAAGAACAATTCCTTGATATGAAAACAGGCTTTATCTGAGAGTATTTATTTTCATGTGTGTTATATGTTTGAAGCTGGGGGCCCTCTGCCTCCAAGATTTTAACCTTGGGGACTTCCTATGAGCGCCCCCTCCTGGGTCTGTAAGTCTCTTAAATGAAGAAGCCCTCGCTCCCCCATGTTCCTTTTCAGGGTCTGCATTGTTCCTAAGCAAATTCAGCACTGTTTTTAACCCCAGCCTCTCCTTAATTGAGGCTCAGTGGATAGGAAAATGCAGCTTGTCAAACAAAAATGCTGACTAAGCCTGGCCTCTGGTTGCCAGGCAACAGAGAGAGGACAGAAGGTTTGGCCAGGAGGGTGCGGAATTTTTTTGGCAGGTCTCACAGATTTCTGCTGGACTTGAAAGCCACTGCTGGGTCCTGCTGGCCAGCTGGCCGGCCTCTCATAGCCATTCCTGGCCAAGGGCCCTGGGTAGGACACACCCAGCTGTGAACAGCTCTGGGCTGGAGGAACGTTCTGAGATCTGTTTTTTGTCATGTGAAGAATAGCTACTTAGATTAAAAGTGTCATGTCAAACAGATTATGAAGCATAAATGGTGGCTATTTTGTCAAGTTTTTTCTTCAGAACAGGAGGTATAGTTCAACTTTTAGAAAAGCATTTCATAGAATTAGGTTTCAGGGTTGACTGTGACATGTCACCCTCTGGAGCTGCTTGCTATTTAAGTTCATTCATTCGTTGTTCAACAGATGCTCTAGACACTAAATGAGAGCAGTGAACAGACAGACTTTGTCCTTTCCCTCATACAACGTTCATTCTAGCTTCTGTCAAGTATTTTATTTGTCTACAAGTCTCAGAAATAATCTATGTTCTAAGATGTCCTGATGTTCTCATGCTGTTGAGGAATAATATCAGTTCAAGTCTTTTTAAAAGGACCCTTTTGAAAATATTATAAATTGAACACATTTTATTTAAATGGAGTTTCACCAAGTTTACAGAAAGGAAAAGGAGCTTCTTATTTCTGATCTTGATAAGATCAGTAAGGTATGAAGAAATATTCTACTTAAAAATCCATTCGGCTATTTTTTTTAGGTGAAGAGAGTGCTATGACTATAATATAATATCTAAATTGTAAATTTAATGTGATTCTAAGGGATAACAGACATTATAGAAAAACAGGTTGTTGTATGCATCCTGAATTAAAAGATTGACAAATATGCCATGGATAATAATTACAGACTCAACAAAAGTCTTCCCCAAAATGTTAGAGTTCTGACTGTTCTTTCATAAGGACAGTCTGGCAACTGAGCATGTGTGATGTAGCATTTCAAAAAGGGAAGCTCCAGGAAATGTGACAGTGAATTTCTAGAATCCTTTGGCACAGAGTTAAAAAGAGATTTACATTGGGAATTTTATTTTTCTATAAAGAAGATAAATAATTTAGCATTCTGCCTCTGAAGTCTCCGAAGTTTTGGCAGTGACAGCAGCTTCTCTGCACCAGAATAACTATTTTAATGTTAAGATTTCAAAATACTGTCTTTATTTTACTTATTTTTTTCTACTCACCCCACCCTTTATAATTAAAACAATTCAGTCTTCCATTTTTATAAAATCCCAGGCAACGCACACTTATGTCAAGCAGGGCAGCCTCAGAAGAGGTTATTGTCATTCATTTCTCTTTGAAGTACATTCCAGTGAGGGCAGGAGCTGGCTGGCAAGGCGCTCCCTCAGCCCAGGGCTGACAGGGTTGCAGGATGCTTTCAACTGCTGTTTACTTTCTCACCTCTTCTGTTGATTTATTCCACAGGCAAGCTGCAGGCCAGTGGGGAGCTAGAAGGAAAGGGGCTTTGAGGTTTGCTTCCAGGGACACCTTCAACTTATAAATCAGCATTTTCACATCCCTCACCCTTCCAGCTATTTTACATGCCACCCTCTCCCCCAGCTGCTGGGAGAGGGTGTTTTTTAACTCACATGTAATTATTCATTTCAGGGAGCTAGATGGATGACCACAAGCTTCACCACAAACTACAAAGAGATTCTCAAGCCCTTGTTTTGTAGCACTATTTGCACCTCCAGCTTGGATCTAGAGAAAAAATAAAGTTGTGGAGGAGGGGTGGAATAGAGTTACCAAGGGCTGCTTCCACATCCTTCTGAACTTATAACTTTGCTTGATGTGTGTGAATTCCAGGACACTCGCTCCACTCATATACATTGAAAAGGATTGTTCAATACATGCACTTCAATCTCTTTCCCAATTCAGGACAGTTTACTGTGTTCAGGAGAGTTAAACAGACCATTTCATTAAGTCCTCTAAACTGTCTGAAGGAGGATTTGGTATTTCCATTTCAGAGCTGGGAAAATAGGCCCAGAGAAATGAAATAAGTTGGCAAAGTACCACAGCCAGTAGGTGAAAGGGCCAAAAATTTGTGTTCTGCCAACCTCAGTCCTTGGCTTTTCTTTCTCTGCCACACTGTGTGGTAGCTACGAGAACAGACTCTGGAGCCAGATCTTGGGAAAGTTGCTTAACTTCTCAATGCCTCAGTTTCCTCATCTGTAAAATGGAGACAATTGGGCTGTCATGAGGATGAAATGAAATAGTATGTTAAAATGCTTAGAGCCATGCTTTACACGTAGTAAGTGATGTGCAAGTATTAGCTAATATCCCTGCCTCCTAAAACATTTACCATTATCAGTAGTAGTTCATTTTATTGGCTGCCTCACTGTGCCAGGTTCTTCATCGATAGGCTTTTAAATCTTTATAACAGCCCAGTGAAATGAGTCACATGAACAAACTATCAAGAACAGTGAAGAATTTAGTCTAAAGTGTTATAGCTAGAGAGAGGCTGAGCTGGGGTTTGAACTCCAATCTTTCTGATTCCAAGGACACTTTATTTTTCTTGTGCCAAGCGCTGGACATGTATATTAGCATTTAATCTTTAACAACTGCTTGAGAGTTCCAGTGGTCAGTACTCTAGAGAACTGAGAAGAGCCAGTTCCACCTCTGAACAGATTATTAACTAGAAAGCCTTTCATCATATCGGCCTCAAATCTGGGGCAGAAGAGATTTTCTTCTTCTGTGTGATAGTCTGTTAATAGTTTGAGAGCCAAGGTGTGCCCCTCAAGTCTCTCTTCTGGTTAAAGAGTCCCCTGCTTCTTCACAGGACATTTCACTCAGATTTCTCCCATTCCTGATTTTCCTCCTCTAGTCACTCTTTGTAAAGACATCTGCAGAGACTTGGATGCAGTCTTGCGCCTGGTGGTTGACTGGAGGTAGGCAGATCAGTCGAACTGTCTAGAGAAGCAAAGCTGACCTGCTACTTGAGATGGAAAGATTTGAAGCATGAAGATATCAGGGAGATGAAATCCACAAGGCTTGGCCCTTGTCCATAATTATTTATTATAGTCTATCTCTTCCTCTAGGATCCTCCATGAAGCAGGGCACTGTCTATGTTGTTCTTTGTCATATCCCTGCTGCTGAGAACAGTATCTGGCACCTGGTAGTCTCCATAGTATTTTTAAAAAAGTAAATGAAGGAATAAACGAGGGAAGGAATTCCTGTAGGGTCTGAGGGAATTGATTGACTATGATTTTGAGCTGGGATAGGTGGTGATGGCATTAAGAGAAAGCTTGAAGTTAGTGGGAAGACTGCTTTGGGGCCAGAAGAGGAGTGCTTTAGGAGATGTAGGGTTTCAGACCCCAGCTGGATATGTTTATTTAGGAATTCAGGGCTGAGAGGGGAAGAAGGTAGTGGCTTGCTGTGGTTATGGCGGTCAGGGAAGGCATACTGGCAAAGGTGGGATAATGGAACCTCTGAGGTGGGTGAGATCTGACTAGATGAAGAGGGAGCCAAAGAGAGACTCTTAGATGAGAAGTTTAAGAAACCGAAGACTTGTTTGGAAGCACAGGATGGATGGGGATGGAGGTGACACTGGGAAGGGATTTGTGAACTAGAGTAGAAGTAGGAGATGAGAGACAGACCAGGTGGCTTGGATGTGCCTCCAGCTTAGCATTTGTTGTCCTGCTTTAACTAAACGGAGCTGGAGATGGAGCACAGAGTTAGGGCAGTTGCACTGTCAACTCTCTGAGTCATGTCCTAGACCAGCTTTGGCCAGCTGTCTCCATTTTCCTGTCAATTTACTTAGTCCGGTGCCCCCATCTTCTATCTTTGCTTTAGCTGTTTTAGTTCCAACAGGCTTGACTGCTGCTTCTTGGTCAAACTAAAGTCAGGGTTTTGCCTTTCATTTCTGTTCAATACAAGGGCCGTGGGTGTCATGTGGCAGAATATTTTCATTCAACAAAGGCTAGACTTTAAAAAAATTTTAAATATGGAACTATTGTATTATAAAATATAATGAAGTGAAATGAAATTCCTTACCATTCTCCTTTTATGTTAAAAACTAATTTTATGTTATACAAACAGGTTTACAAATCTCTCCTTATTAAAAAACAAAACAAAACAAAACATTGTTTTCTTAGCCTTGCTGACTCATCATGATGGATTTCACACTTTGATTTAATCCTTGCAAGGTGAAATTTGGCCAGGAAGAATTGTCAGACCACTCAAAGTAGATTGGTTCCATGAAATAGTGTGACATAAGAGCATTAATTTTTGTTTTTGCTTTTGTTTTCTGGGGTTGGAACATAGAACAGTGGAAAGGGCGTGAGTGAAGTGAGCATGTCAGACAAAGGGGGGTTGTGCATAGGGCTAGCATGGAGGGCTTTGAGGGCCACCATGTAGGTGGGTTTACATCCGGGGGCCAATGTGATCTTCCCATTGACTGCTGTATTGCATGACTTGTGCCAAGAATAGTCTTGGAGAAAGTGTTGCCCACTGCAATAGTGTTCTAACTCAGACTAGCCTAAAGTTGTTTTTCAGGTGCATGGAACACCCTTTCTGTTTTCTCTTTCATTTGTTATAGTCGTTTGAAGGTAGAAATACTGTGAGCCCACTACAGACAGAAGGCAGCATTGCGCTTTGATGACAGGGTCAAGTCTTCAAAGCAGAGAAACAATGTAGATGCTGAAGAATGGAACTTTAGTTGTCCCTAATTTATAAAATAGAGGAAACAGACGTGAGATGGCACAGTGAAACGTTTTCCTCAATATAGTATAGGTTCCTTCACTTCGATTGTTATACATACTCCTGTTGAATTTTATTTATATATTTAGCCACAGCAACCATTCTTTTAAAAACCTGTATTATATTTATTTGAAATATGTCGGGGTAATTTAAATGAAGAGGAAAGTTTAGAACTATATATTTTATATCTAGTTTCTGATATTTGTTCTTATATTTACAGATGACAAATAATTCATATATATTATGTATATAATATAAATTTTTTATTCCATGAAATTCCAGAAATGATTCTTATATTTAAAATAAGACTGCCTGGAAATTTCAAATTCAACCAATATTCTTAAGATATATGGTGATAAGATTTTGTCAAATATGAAGAAATGCAGCTATCTCTTCAACATGTATATTTAAAAGGGCATCAGTTTAGGGGTAAACCCCACATTTATTTATAATGTTTGGAGAATAGTATATTATAGTTAAAGTTGATTTTTTGAATAATGAAGGCTATTACCCAAAGGATCTTTGCATTTATAGTTTATAAAGAACTAGAAATTATATCATTAACTTGGTATCATTATATAATTCAAACTGTGGTTCTAGTGTATGAGTGTGCTTGAGGGCTTGTTGGGCTCTAGGCTCCTCACACCAAGTTCAGTCCTGTTCTTCTATAGAGGCCTTCAGCTAAGCTCTGGTTGGGGAATAAGGTTTCTGATGCATACCGTCTGTCATGTAAAAAACCACTATTAGAAATAATTCAGTTTTATTAGATTTATTTAGAAGGTACTTCCAAGATTTGGATTATGGACTAAAATCAACATTTAAAAAAACCTCCAGTTTTTTGTTTGCTTTTCATGGATTAACTGAATAAAATTTGTGTTAGTTAAGGATTCTGATTATTTGCAATGTGGATGACCATAAGTGAACCATGAGCCCTTTCTAAACAGAGTGAGTATTCAGGGTAAGTTAACAATGCAGTTTCTTATCAATCAGGTCTCTCACAGTTTATAAGAGTCATGCTATCGTAACTCCTGGTGACAGTACAATGAACCCTAGTAACCAAAAGTTTTTATAGCTGATGACTTCACTAGACTTGTCTAGACAGCAGTTACTCTATCGAATCATAGCATGTTAGGGCTGGAACAGATCTAACAAAGATACTGTAGCTTAGGTGGCCTAAATATTCTATTTGCCATTGTAGCCATGGTTTGGGCGTTTGAGGGATGGTGAGACCAATGACTTCAGCCAGGAAAGTGGGAAACTGGTAGGCATAAATAGGATGAAAATATAAATATACATAAGTATTCTTCTCTGGAAACAGCAGCAAATTTGAAAGAAATTTGGTGTCTGGTCACGTTTGTCAAAATGGGAGAGACTCTCTGGAGTTTTTACCTAGAGAAAGAAATTGCAGTCCAGTCCATAACCTTTAGATTGACTCTCCTTGGCAAAATAATGCTAGCTTTAAAAAGTAATGCTAGTATTCTGATTTTCGCTAATGAAATCCAGATGCTCTCAAACGGTTAATCATCGGTGGGGTTTGGATTGGATCTTCATGGTTCCCCAATCTTCAGCCATTTTATTCTAGTTGTCAAAATAATTGGTCAAATAGAAAAATAGATTGACTAACAAACTTTTTAACTGGTTGTTTTGCTTTTCTGGCTATTGATGTAAAACTGCCAGATGCAATTTAATGTTGAGTCTGAACTCTAATCCCACAGTTTTACTGGCCGGTAAGTACAAAGGCCAGATATACTTGCTAGTCCAAAGGAATCCAGTTGCTTTCATTGATTTAGAATTAGTCTGAGCATCTGGGATAACAATAGCCTTGTCTCTGAGAGAGTGTCTTGAGAGGTCTTTATAAGATTTGGGTATTTAAACAATTGGATGGGTGAGACAGTTGCCATGTAAGTGCCCTGAGGGAAAATATTAGCTGAGCTTCTCATTAACTTTGTAAGTGTGAGAAAGTGACTTATGCCAGTAAGACTTTTTTCAGAGAAAGGACTGTAATGATTTCCTGAGGATTTTGACTTATTAGGAATAAACTTTAAGTGCTTTCTTCGTATTTGGTAAAAAGTTTTCATGTGAAGTATACTTTGCTCTGATCCTTCTGACTGAGGGAATAACTCTTGCCTCTCCCTCTGACTGTCATATTTCTGCAGGAAGCCGCCCTCTGTAGACAGCTCCCCATGGAAGCCGAGACTCTGGCCACAGTTCAGGCTGCTGTCAACCCACCTGCCATGACCCCAGACATGAGATCCATCACTAATAATAGCTCAGACCCTTTCCTCAATGGGTAAGTTAACATTTTGGACCATTTATTTTTACTTTCTTTATTTTGTGGTCTAGAGCATAATGGGTCTTTGTTTATGTTGGAAAAAGATGGGAGCTTGGAAGTTAGAGTGAGGACAGAGGGAGCAAGTAGAAGGAGGTGGCAGAAAAAATAAAGGCAGAGGAAGTCATCTACCTTTCTTTTTTAATCTGAAGTTAAAAAATTGGTGATAGGACAAGAACTGAACCCCTAGTCAATAATTCGAAAATGAGAGTGAACTTTTATCATTTCAATGGGACAGTGTTACATAGTAATTATTTGGAAGAATCTAGTAGTTTTATTTAGTCAGTGGGGGTAAAAGCATGTCATGCTGCTAACAGAGAACATAACAATTAAGAGAGGATGTTTATGGTGAAATGTGAATAAGGTCTATAGTTTAGTTAATAGTATTATACAAGGTCAGTTTCCTGGTTTTGATAATCGTGCTATGGTTATGTCAGAGGTCACTGGGGAAGCAGGGGAAGGGTGCACAGGAGCGCTGGACTCCTTTTGTGTCTTCTGTGTGATTCTAAAATTATTTCACAATAAAATTAACTAAAACAAAGAGATGATGTTTTAAATTAGGAAGCATATAAGCAGAAGGAAAAGATAATTTAGTCAGGAATATCTTCGTGAGTAGAAGATATTCCTACTTGTAGCCATTTAAACCAAAATAAGGGGCAATATTCTATTTCCTATGCCTTTTTCTGCCCTTGCGGAGGTTTCTGGCAAACAAATAAATACCATTATAAAGGTTATTAAAAACAGAGAAAGAGATGAAGACAAACAATAGCTGAAACAATGAAAGAGAGAAGTTTTTAAGTTGTTGGTTTAAAAACATTTTAAATGTACAGAAAATGAGAAAGATAGTGTAAAATTTACCTATGTACCCAAAACCCAGATTTGCCATATTTTTACAGCTCTTATATTTTTCAAGGAAGTATTGCAATTATATTTAAAACATTTCCACCACCACTAAAATCTGTTTCTTGCTTTTCTTCCCTCCCTAATGGTAGCCATTATTCACAGATTGGTGTATGGTTATCACACATATTTTTATGCTTCTTATTACCTTGTAACATTTGCATCCAAGGAATAGTCAACATTATTTTTTGTTTTTTAAAATTAACAAAAATGATATCATACTCATTATGTAGAATAGTGCTCAAATTGTTATTTCGAGATGAAAAGAAAGTCAGTGTCAATTTACTATTAATGGTTAGTTTTATTTGCTTACAGTTTATTAATTTCATTGACATTGGGATGTGTGTTTTAAAATTAAGAGTAGGTACAAAATCTGTCTCCATTACCTGGAAAATTGGGCAGAATGACAAAACTACACTAGTTTAGGGTTTTTGTGACTGTATATTAGTTCGAAATTTCTTTATCTATAAACTGAAGTTTCTCCATCTTTTGCTCTCCAGAGGGCCATATCATTCAAGGGAGCAGAGCACTGACAGTGGCCTGGGGTTAGGGTGCTACAGTGTCCCGACAACTCCAGAGGACTTCCTCAGCAATGTGGATGAGATGGACACAGGTAGGAGCAAAGCCTGTGAGGACTTGCAATTAGTTTGTATTTTTAAATCATCTTTTTAGTCATCTCAATTCTGAAATGCAACCAGAAACACTTAATCTCAACTACATCAATATAAAATGACAACTGAAAAGGCACCCAATCTTCCAGGCACTATTAATAAACTCTTGCTCCTTCCCTATAGTTTATACAAATATAGTTTTATATATGGATACAAGATTTTAAATTCTGCTTTTTTTTTCTTCTTTTGTTTGTTTTTGTTTTTGTTTTTTATTTTGCTTGTGCTTGCTTCATATAGCCCTTGCCTCACAGTTGCACTAGCATACCTCTGTCTGCTTTGCCATTCCTCCACAGTGCAATGTTTGTGCTGTTCTGGTTTTCCAGTGTAATGCATATAATGAAGTGGTACTGGTTTATAGTTCTACCAGCATAAAAATTTTTTCATGTTGTTCACTGCATTTAGAAGGCAATTGGCAGTGGGCATTTGGAAAATCAAGCAACTCAGAGGATTCTAAATTGTCAGTTCCGAAACCCACCATGGTAACAGTGTCCTCCCTCATCAATTAAAAAGAGTAGGGGGTGACTTTAACTTAGTCCCTCCACCCCCTGCACTGCCTTTAGGTCAGGCCTCAGTTGACTTCCCAGTTACCTCTCTTTTCCTCCTCTTCTCAAGGAATAGGTCCTACAACTGCAAAAACTGAATTTGGTCTTGTTAGCCAAATCTAGACTTAATTATCAAAGTCCTAAACTTCCAGACACAATTCTAGATCCAAAAATAGACAGCTGAAGTGTCCACTATTTGGAGTTTTTCATGCAAGTTTTTTCTCCACCTTCATTAACGACAGACAATTAATTGTTCTGTTATGAAAATAATTGCTTTTCCCAGTGCTATTGTTCATGATGCCTGTGTTTGTCACACGCTACTCCTGGATATAAATTATTGGTCAGACCAGAGTCAGACTCATTCAGGCAGGATGGGACGTGGAGCAGCTGCCCAGGGTGCCCTTACAAGCCATTATCTACGTGCTTAGAGGATTGCACAGGAGTCACACAAGAATAATTTCAACTGTTTCTTATGTTACTCTTTAATTTATTACTTCTGTTTTCCTCTCCCTTCCTGCCACCCACCCTCTTTTTCTTCATCTCTCTCTTTATTTTTTGGCATCAGATTTATTTTGCCCTCTTCAGAGTGGCTTCTTCCTATGTTTAAAAGTTGTTTACTTCATCTTTTAAACACTGGGAAGTCAGTAAAGATAAAAAGTAACGTTAAATAAGAAAAGTAATTAAGGAGATCTAAATCTAAGCTTGATATTTAAAACAAAAAGATGAAATCTGTTCTATGGCTTTTTAAAATGGCCTCAAGTGAGTAAATAGGGAATGTTTTAAAGCCAGATGTGTAGTTAAGTGGTGTCCTGAAAAGAACGTGGTCTTTGCAGACAGGCAACCTAAGTTGAATCCTTGCTTCTCCACTTACTGGTAGTGACTTTGGATAAGTGACGTAACCTCCTGGGGCCTCAGATTTCTCACTTATAATGTGAGAATAATGTGCTCACTTCATACACTTCTGAGGAGTCATAAGATCACAGAACTTGGCCCAAAGTTCTCCTTCTACAAAGGCTGAACCTGATAAATGTTAGGGTTCCAAATTAACCTGGTTATGTGAGTATCAGCCCACTGAGTTTAGGGTCACCTCTGTGAAGTCTTTGTGGGAAGTGGGCATAAACCCTGAGGTGGGCGGAGCTCAAGAATGGCTGGGAAAGGTCTATTAGATCCACTGACCACATGGTGAATGGGAATGAGCCTGCTGAGCTCTCCCCTTGCAAAATGCACGTGGAAGCAACAGCTGGTCTTGGTGTGAGGATAGAGGAAAGGAACTGGCAAGAGCAAAATCTGGGAAGTCATCTATCCTTCCAGAATATTCTGAAATAATCACACTCTTTTAAGAATTGCCAGGGTTTTGTCTCTTTCACTTTTTAAGTGGGTAAAACTGCAAAACCCAAAAAAGATTACTATGAGAATGCAAAGTTGCTCCATAGAGAGATATTTTAAAAATTGTTAACCTAAACAAAGAATCTTAGCTAGTCTCCTCATGCTTTCCATGTCTGAAGAGAAAAGATAAGAGGAATTCTTTAAAACAGAGAGATTTTGTTTAGTTGAAAAGTGTATACTTGAGTTATTAGAAAGTTAAAATGAGAAATCAATAAAGATGAATGATTCTGACTGGAGACAAAGAAAAAAGAAAAAAAAAGACATCCAGCACTTTAGATCAGATAATTTTCAGTGCTGATAATTTTTTTAAACCTCACTTCCATCTGTTATACTCTAGTAGGTAGAAAAAAATTATTTTGAATTTTCTGTTTTATTTTGATGTCTTCAATATCAGTAACACTATATTTAGGTCATATGGTTAAACTTGATTTAAGTTTTAAATTTCCTTTTACAATGAAAATCCTATAAAATATTGCCAAGAATCACTGACATTTTATGAATTATAGAAAAGTCATTAAGCTTTGCTATCACCAAAATGAAGTTTGATTTTGTTTCTCTCGTTAGGAAAGATGTAATTTTTCTCCTGAATTATCTGTAGTTTTGCTCTGAATAGTGAAATTTCTATGTGCTTTTAAGACACAAAAGCTAATTTAATGAGATCATGGGCCAGATCTGCAGTGCCATCACACGCTTCTTTCCTATGTCCCTGGACTTACCATTCTGGACCATGTCTACCTAGAACAGTTACCTAGAACATGTCTACCTGGAACCTGGCATCTCTGAATCTCTTAGGAGTGAGCATCACCAACTCAGTGTCAGTTGTAGAAGCTGAAATTTTGTCCTGAGATGAAATAGTTTAGACCTCCAGCAACAGAATCTTCTGTTTAAATGCAAGCACAGTGTGAGAGAAGATGAGAGCTATGTTAACACTTGAACTGTTCTTTAAAGAGCTTAAACAAAGGAGTTAAAATGATTTCTTTTCATTGTGTTACAGGAGAAAATGCAGGACAGACACCCATGAACATCAATCCTCAGCAGACTCGTTTTCCTGATTTTCTTGACTGTCTTCCAGGAACAAATGTTGACCTAGGAACTTTGGATTCTGAAGAGCTGATCCCCCTTTTCAATGATGTAGAATCTGCTCTGAACAAAAGTGAGCCCTTTCTAACCTGGCTGTAATCAGTACCATTGTAATGGGGTGCAGCCATGGCCTGACATTTCCTGGGCCTCTTGGAAAAAGTGATGGAGCAGAGCAAGTCTGCTGGCGTACCACTTTCTGCTTTCATGACTCATGCTCCCTCTTTTCCATGTGGCCGATTTAATCATTGCCTGGGTTTGATTGACAGTAACTTAAGTTAAACGTAAATAAATATTCTATTTTCATGTTATGCAAGCCTGCATTCCTGTGGTGGGTTATGCAGAATTGCTTCTCTGTTTTTCTCTCTGTGGCCCCATGACTAAGCTTTATGGATTTTAGTTGAAATTTATACATGAATTGATTATAAACTATAAAAAGCTGACCACAGGCAGTGACCTCTGACAGGTGTCTCGGTCCAGGAAATGTACTCAAAATTAGACCTGATTTGCAGTTTCAAAAACTGTATTGATGACAGTAGTACCAAATGCTTTAAGTATTTAACCCGAGCTTTAAAAATCATTGTATGGATAGTTAAATTCTGCTGTATGGAATACAATGTAGTTTTGAATCCATGCTGGTTCTAATGATTCTTGTTACTCTGTATTTACAAAGGCACACACAATCCTGTTGTATTTTGTTCTCCATCATCTTACCGCAGAACATCTAGACAACTAGTCTTTCCAGCGGGAGAGCCATTAGTCACAGTTCCTACACTACAAATCTTCTGAAACAGACCAGTTTGGTACTAATTATAAGCATCTATTAAATAAAACTTTTTAAAATTGCAAGTTGGATTAAAAAATGCAGCTAGAATTTGATGTTTATTTTATAAAACACTATAATTTTGTAGCTAACAACAAAGGCCAGCCAAACTTTTTTGATAAATCAGTGCCGACTGTATTTTTGTCTTTTGAAACTTATGAAAACATCAGGACAACATAGCTTTCGACCTGGTGGCACACACAGTAAGCTGTTGCTTTTTAAATTGAAGCCTTATCAGTTTTGCTTTCAAGATTTCAAGTGTTTAAAATAGTCTTATCTATGAAACTGTTTGAAGGATGAAGCAGAACCCTGACTGATGTGTAAAAAAATGCCCTCTGAGGGTGTGTGGTGGAGACATATGTTTCTGAATTCAGTAAAATTGATTCCTAAGTGTATTATCCTAACCCTGTTTGCACAGTTGGTATAAAAAAGGCATGAAATATGTGCTCAATACCTCTTATGTAACCAAAAATGTTTTTTTTTATTAGATTTAAGGACTGAGAGAGAACATCAGGTTCACCTGGCGTGCACTATGCCTGCATTGCCAATGAAGTCCTCACTGTTTAAAGTTTTCAACTGACATTATTTATAACTTATGAATTTAATATCTTTTAAAAAGACATTAATAATTTAGGTCTCTGGGAGGAGACTTTTAATTTCCAAGGGGGCTTATTTGTTCGGGATCTTAAGATCTTTTTGATCTACCAAAATGCAGATGGGCAGAATACATTTTATCTTGTTGGAAGGAACGCAAGTCAAAAGGTCAGAGATGAAGTAGTAAAGTTATGGAATATAGTGGAAAGGATGCTAGTTGTGAAATGGAAATAGATGTTATAGTACCCCCAAAGCAAGACAAGCAAGAACAAAATACCAATTTTCTGCTACAACATTTATAGCAAAAGAGTGTTGTAGAAGAAAAGAAGGCTCTGGTGCACTTTAGGTGGGCGAAGGGGGGGGCAGGCGGTGTTGGCCTGTCCGCGCTGACACCAAGCATTGGGCAGACGAGAGCTTATGCCTGCTGTTGCTTCCAACACAATGCAGTGACTTCTTTTTCCTGAAGGAAATGTTTGTCTGATTCCTATTCTCTCTCTGGGTGCTTTAGAGGGACCGGGGTGATGTTTATGTTGCTACTAAATTGAAGGGCACATTTATTTCTTTTTCTCTTTTGTTAGCAATAATTACAGAAAGAGTTGTACATTCTTTCTAAGAAAAAAAGAAAAATCAAGGGACCTAACAAAACTGAGCAGTGTTACTGTATTTTTCAAAAATATTTTTATAGACTCATTTTCAGGTTATTAAATGTAAAAGAAACAGATACCCCTCTTTTTTTTTTTTAAATAGTTAAAACATCAGTGATTTGTAGTATCAATTGTTAGAAGTAATTTTCTAGGAAGCTTGTGGTATTAGAAAATATTAGAACTTTTTTAGTGAAATTAGTTAAAACATTTATTAATGAACATAACAAATATTTTTCCAGAATTAAATATGGACCCTGATTACGTGTTTACTAATACATAAAGCTAAATATAATTTTTGTGTGTTTGTTTTTAAGGTCACAAAATATGGCCTTTGTTAAAGAACACTAAATCTAGATATCTAAGTAAGAACAACTTTTTAAAGACTATTTCCTATTATTGTAAGTGTTAAAATCCCTGCAGAATCATGATAAGGTGCTATTTATACTGTTTTTCTTATTATAGAACAACTGCCAGGATATCTAGTCTTTTTAGTCCAAATCAATCAATAAATTTCAACATTTTATCCAATAGTTTTACCATAGAAAAGACATATTAAAAATTCAAATTGAAAAAATAATTTCAGAGCTCTTTCAAGGTATTTTTTTTTCCTGATAAAACACATTTTCTTGAAGTAAATACATTGTCAGAACCTATTGCAACTCTATTAAATCTAAGTAATTCTTAATGTTTCACCATAGTACTTAGGATGTGAAATGCCATCTCTTTCACTGATCATACAATATAGGAGAAGCACGTAAAAACAGTTTCCTGGGGTGCTGTTCCCCAGTGTGGGAGAAAAGCTCTCTGTGGAAAGTGATCTGGAGTGAGAGAAGTGTTGCTAATTACCAGTTGTGTTCTCATGACATACTTAGAAAGTAACTTCTGAAAGTACAACTATGACAAAAATGAGTCGTTAAAAAAATAGAAGACTGTAAATTAATTTAATTGGGAAAATGGACAATTGACGGAGACTGTTTCCCTAACACACTACATCATTTATGTGTCAGTACTTTAACTTAAAAAAAAATTTACTGCTACATTTTTTAAATATGACATGTGTGTTTATTTTTAATTTAGAATGCTATGCGTACAGAAAGTATGCCGCCAAATCAGTCAGATCAAACTATTTTACCTGGAGTTTGGTACTGGTTTTTACTTCTCTGATTCTGTATAAGAAAAATAAATACAGTTGAATTTCCACTTGGAAACTTTGTCTTTTTATTATTTGTGTGTGTTCCTTTTACTAAGGGCTTTGGGTGGTACTGAAGAGAGGCTTATGTAACCCTTCTGGCAGAGAATGAAAGAAAGAAAATTTCATAGGCAAACTTTTTTTTTATGGCTCAAATTTGGCCTGGTTCTTCAATATTCTAAATAACAACAGAATTTTGGTTTCCACTTTATTTAAAGTGACCCACTGAGATTTTAAAAAGTGAATGTATGTTTTTAAAAGTAAATATATATATACACACACACACACACACACACACACACACATACACACACATACACATACATACATATACACACACACACACACACACTTTAAAAATCATGCTCTCCTTCTAACACCCACAGATTTAACTGAGATATCAGAACTATAGGATTCTCAGTCTTTCCGCTATTATTAACAATATGGTGTAGCTTCTTGTCGAAACTAAAAAGAGCTCATCATTCATTCTGAGTGTGCTTGTGACAGTGTATTTTCTCTGTTGAGTCCCTTGATTCTCACTGTCATGATACCTTTGTCACTGCACAGAAACATTAGGTAAGAGCACTCTTAGTAGAAGAGTGTTTTTAAATAGAAGCATTCAGCTAAAAAGCTGAAAGAAGAGATGCTGATGGAAACATGACCAACATTTCAGGGTCTAAGTCTCTTGTGAATCATTTTAAAAACTATATTTCATCATAATTTTTAAGATAACGTGCTCATTGTTGAAAATGTTATAAATCGCAACATGTATAAAGTAAAAAGTAAAAGTTGTCTATCCCCTAAATCTTACATTTAAAAAAAAAGTATGTTAGATGTTTTTCCTATAGTATGTTAGATTTCTTAACAAAAGGAAAGCAAGTATACATGCTATTTAGAAACTTTTATTTTTTTCTCTTAATAATAGCAATGATATTACCAATATTTATTGAGTATTTACTATTTGCCAGGCACTATGTAAAAACACTTGAGAGCTCTATTATCTAATTTAATCTGCACAGTGAAATTATTACTTCAATGATATTGTCCTTACTTTACAGATGTAGAAATTGAGGTTTGGAGAGGGTAAGTAACTTGCATAAGGTCACACAGTAAGCAACAGATGTATCTAATATTTAGTGGTCATCTCTCCATGCCAGTACATATAGTCGTATACTTCGTTTATTTTTAACAACAAATAGTATTTTTTGTATGGGTGTCCCTTACCGGTAACCAGTGGGTAGTTTTTAATTTTTGTCTTTACAAATAGTACTGCAGGAAACAGCTTGTTATTGTATGAATATAACTAGAGGATAAATTCCTAAGAAAAAAATCACTACATCAAAAGGTGTGTGATCTTACATTTTGATAGATTCTGCCAAATTGTTTTCAAAAAAGGACCTACCAATTTATATTACCAAACTTCCAACAGCAATGTATGCAAAGGCCTACTTCACTATTGTCAACCTAAAGCTAGATATTGCCTAATTCTTTTTTTTAAATGAATTTTACTTACAAACATGCAGTTTCAAAAAATTGTCAAATTTGATTTGTATTTTATATATGTGGAATATATAAAAATAAAGTTCAAAATTGAATGAAAAATAATTTTTCTATTTTAGCAATAATACACAATACAAATGAGTTTTGTTTTTTTCCAGCTTTATTGATATTGACGTATAACATTGTATCACTTTAAGGTGTACAACACAGTGAGTTTATATATGTATATATTGCAAAATGATCACATGCATCACTCACATAGTGGCAATTTTCTTTTTTTGTGGTGAGAATGTTTGTCTAATTCTTAAATCTTTGTAAATACAGGTAAAAATTCTTACTGTTATAGTTTCCATTTCTTGAATGAATAATGAAATTGAATGATCTTTTCATAATCCTATTGTCTATAGTACATGACGTCAGTTCTCCATCCAGATCACCTTCAGTTCCTTTTTATTGTTTTTGTTTCCCCACGACCTAGCCTGCTATATTTTTGCTTTTAACAGCTAACTAACACCTGTGGCTCTTTTTAAAAGGAGTGCTAGAGTCACTTTGCACCCACACACCCAGAGAGTTAGAAATGCCTACGAATTTACATCCTACAACATGACCTTTAGTCCATGATAGATGGGAGTGTAAGAATCCAGAGTCCCTATGGGACCAGGCAGAGACCACCTTCTGTGGGATTTTGCCTAAGGCCACATCCTTTGTTTCCAATCCTTTCCTATCTAGCTTCACCCACGCTTTTACTAGTTTCCCCTATAAATATCTACGTCCTTGATAAATAATTCTTAAATAATGCTTCTTTAAAAATCATTCGTAATTGGGAGGCTTGTCTGCTTTTGGTGCAGGGAACTGTGAGGTCAGGAGACTTGGCTAGTCTCCTAGGGGATGGGAGACCGTGTGGAGCTGGGACAAGCTGTTGTAACTGAGCGCCCTTGCACCCACCAGTCTGCCAATCTGCCTAACGTGAATGAGAGCTCCAGCTGACCCACCTCCTGGTCACAGGAGGAACCAGCTGGCTCAGATCAAAGAACTGCACAGCTGAACCACAGAACTGTAAATGAAATAAAATGCCCTTTGGTACCTTGTTGACCAATCCGGTCCTGATTTCCTTCATCACATGTAACAAAAATGGTTAGATATGAACATGAAGCGATGATGACAGCTTGGCTAATTTATGCACAAAACACATTGCCTGGGTGCCATGCCTGCACCATACAGCCACACCTGGACCAGCTCTGCTCCCCAAGGTCAAAGTCCACCTGCTCCTGGATCCTAGTTTCACCTCCAAGGATACTAGCTTGAAATGTGACTGACTTGGTGACAAGAGCTGTCATCTTCATTCATTTACCAAACATGTTCTAAGCACCTTCTTTTGTTCAGGGCACTGTCACCTTTATTTGAAGAATATCCTGGAAGATAAATTACTTTAGCAATTTCTTAACAGCCAGAACTCCATCCTGGCTAAGAACTTAACACTGCATCTCACCTAAAAAGCAAAAACAGTGCTGACATCATCACTCCCAATTGGTGCTACTCTAATGCCATTGGGCTGCTAAGGTGAGCCATCTTCAATCCTCACTGAGCATTCAGGGCTAGTATTCTGAATCCTTCTGACAGTTTATGGTTGAAACTGAGGGAGTGGGTCACCCTGGCTCAAACCCAGTACCCTGGACATCAGGTGGAGCCATGCCTCTTCCTTCTGATTCTGTAAAGCACGAGAATTACTCTTCTTCCGTAAGTGCTGACACTGTCAGAAAGAACAGCTCCGAGGAGGAGCACTGTAATACCAATAGTCCATGGTTCAGAAAAATGAGTTTGGACCCTAGAGCCACTACTTACTTATGCTACAACCTTGGACAAACGACTGTGTCCTCCTGTGGAAATAGTGAGAGCCCCCAGCCCAAGGTAGTGGTGAAGCTTCACCTACACACAGGAGGCACCTAATAAATTTTCAACTCAGAAAATAAAGCACAACATTCATTTTTGGAAAATATTTATTAAAAAACTAAAGTAAATGTGGCAAAAACAAAACAAAACAAAACAAAAACTGTACCTTTAAACAGCAAGCATATGACACTGGTAATAAAGATTTCCCAGCTCTACTGATCTGATCTAGTCTATCCCACCATCTACAGTCAAGGAGGTCCTCCAAAGGAAGCCACGTGTAAACAGGTCATCTGTATTAGTGATGAGCAAAAACTAATTACGTGAGAACTATCAGTGGTCATACAACTCCCTTTCCTAGGCAATCCACCCCAAACACAAGAGAGGGACCAAGTCTTAGGAGTGTGTTCTGGGGATCTGTAGTTCTGGTTTAAATTTGGGGGTGGAGGACTGTTGGGGGATGAAATAGTAGAAAGACAAACAGTATCAGTATTGGGCAGTCTTAAAGCACCTTTAAAATCTGGACTCTACCCACAATTTGACTCAGTAATTCTCAAACTTTACTATTGAAAAGAATCATCTGATGAGTTTGGTAAATTAATAGAATCCAAATCTGTATGTCTAAGATGATTACTCCAGGTGACTCTGCATATTGGTTAGCCTTCCAGTTTGAGAAACAGTTTAAAATGCATTAAAACAATTCCTACCCTCTATGCACAAAATAAAAGTAAAGTTAATTTGCTGACAGTCACTGTGCTTTTGTCAATTTGGAGAGACCAACATAGGGAGGCGGGCAGGAAAGAGCCTCCAATTTCTAACAAACTGGTCTACAGGAGCCCTGAGCAACCTGTCAAGTGCTGTTCAGGGAGTAAAGTTTAACAATCAAGTTGATTTTAGTTTACAGAACAGCCTCCGAATGACCAACAGACTAATCTCATTCGTTCCGGTTTAGTGAACTCTGTTGGGCTGATGTCAGATGGGAAGCTGCTGTTCAAACAGACCACAGGGTGGCTGGGGACTTTGACTTTTGAAGACATAGTGAATAAAACATCAATAAAAACTTTATTAAACACAGAGCATTATGCCCAAATAATTTCAGTGCATCATGGACAGCACTTTGAAATAGTCATATTGATCCCAAGGTTCTCGATATCTGCAAAAAGATGTGCTATGGCTGTGTCAAAAACCAGGCAGTTGCTGTTCATGATGGCTGCAGGCACGCAGTCGTGGATGGACTGGGGCGTGGCCTCCCAGGTCAGTCTCCGCCGGTTTCCGTTCAATTCCAGCCTGTAGGCAAAGTTCTCGGCCTGCTTGCAGGTGCCGATGAGCAGAACATTGGCAAAGAACTGCTAGTGGCCTTCATACTTCTCTTGTTTCTCCAGCACCAGCATGAAGTGATGGCCAAAACACAACTGCATCATCACCCAGTCGACAGCCCCTGGCAGGTTAATGTCTGTAGCTAGAAACACGATGTCTTCTCTCTGAAGAGTGGTGATGCTCTTGTGGGCATGCATGAGATGGGACATCATGGCTTCCAGGGACTCCTGCCACTTGCAGGAAGCACCAAGACAAGAGCAGGAATAAGGGCAATATTCACAGATGTCTTCATGTTCTGGCTTCACTGTGTGGTACAGGGTCAGGGGACAGCCCATGGTGGCATACTGCAAGGAGGAAAGAAATACATTGAGCCATCAGGCCTTCTGAAAATTTCTACTGGTGCAAACCTCTCAGGTTTCAGGGGGCTTAAACTATATTCTTATTCCAACTGTTTTTACTTGAGATAAATTAAATATTTAAGTCTTAAAAAAATCATTTGTGTCTTTGTGTCAGGATCTGCTTCTGGGAACCAGACCAAAGATTGTATCCAAAATATACAACAAATTAAGGTAAAGCAATAAAAATAGTCCAATAGAAATATGAGCCAAGGATATTAACTGAAAATTGATAGAGAGGAAACTGGGTGGCAAATAATTTGCCAACTTCATTACTAATCAGAAAAATGGAAATTAGATAATAATGATGCACCATTTCACCTCTATCAAACTGCAATCAAAAAGACTAATGCCAAGTGTTGGATAGGATGCGGGGAAATGGTAACAGTGCACTGTTGATGAGTGTAAATTGATACAGGCACTTGCTCTGTTTTTTTGACCACTAGATCCCAAATCCTGAGGGTGATACCCATTATGTAGTAGATACCCAGTAAATATTTGTTGAGTGAATTTTTGGCACATTATGTTCCCCAAGGTAGTGAGTAGTTTGAGAGAGAACACTCAGAGAAGGGTTGCAAAATAGGGGAGAAGGAACTTCTTAGACAATTTAGTTGATTAAACAAATCTGCCACCAATCAATGGGATGACAGATATTGCAGCCAATCATGTTCATCTAGTTGATTAATCTCGTTGATAAGTAAATCTGTCACAGGCATTGCTGCTAACCAGTTCTGAGCTGGGACTTGTACATTTATAGTGTCTTCAAGTTTCTTTTCTTTTTCCTTTCTTTTCTTTCTTTTCTTTTTTCTTTCTCTTTCTTCTTTCTTTCTTTCTTTCTTTCTTTCTTTCTTTCTTTCTTTCTTTCTTTCTTTTCTTTCTTTTCTTCTTTCTTTCTCTTTCTTCTTTCTTTCTTTCTTTCTTTCTTTCTTTCTTTCTTTCTTTCTTTTTCTTTCTTCTTTCTTTCTTTCTTTCTTTCTTTCTTTTCTTTCTCTTTCTTCTGTTTCTTTTCTCTCTCTCTCTTTCAGATTGCAATCTATTGAAATTCATGTATTGGCATTTTCCATGAAAAATTGTAACCACTGCATTGTTGGTTTTCCCCAGAGGCACTGGTTTTTTGAAGATATGATTAAATATTGTCTGGACATCATAGCCCCTGGATATATAATTCACTTGGTGCACATTGAGAGCACATATGATGGCATTGTAGGTATCAGTTTAAAATCTGGAGAGGTTGTGACATCTGCCTAGCTGCCCAGAATAGAAAAATATATGTAATATATTAAAATGAATATAGATTCAAGATCGGACACATTACATCATATTTGGAAGACTTTTTGGAAGAGTTTCAGGTCACTAGATTGAGATGAATCTATAAATTCTGGCCCTAAAAAAGAATGAATTTGTTTCAGGGGTAACCCAGAAGATCTGGTATATTCAGGTCCTCAAAGCAGAGCTCCTTAGAACTTTCACTGGAATGCTCCCAAATTAAATATTTACCAACAGTTAACAAGTGTGTTATATTTTTTCATGGTCTCCAAAGGACTTGAGAAACCAATCAAAGCTTTGTGTGTTGTTTCTAGTTAACACTCATACATACATTTACATGAATTCCAGATAGCTCATAAACTCTTTGAAGCCCTTCTAGTGACCATAGACTCTGCAGCTCTTTCCCACAGATGTCCTTTGAAATAGGTCCCTTGTGAATTAAAAGTATTAGTTGATAAAGCCTTAAACTGTAGTTAGCAGAGATGTATAAGTTGTGCTTAGAAATGTTCATTTGTAGGGGTCACAGAGTTTACCATAGAATTTTATATGTCTTAAATGGACTCTTCTGCTTGTAAGTCCTTAGGTCATACTATTAATTGAACAAAGTGATGCAGGCCTCATATGTTTGCAGTTTGAAGACCATAAATAGAGGGGGCCAATTGTTCTGGTTGGCCTTGGAAAGAAGGATTTCCCAATTTGGGGAAATTTTGGTGTTAAAATTGGGAAGTTCCAGCAAACTGGGAGAAGCTGGGAATTATGCACCATGTACTTACTAGCAGGACTGGCTACATAATGTGTGGGACCCAGAGTAAAATGAAAATATGAGGCGTCTTCTTCCAATTTATTAAGAATTTCAAGATGGGGGCATTAGAGCATTAAACCAAGTGCGGGGCTATTTTGAATGGGGGAGGGGGGACTGTGTGACTACAGAGAAACATGTCCATGAAGCCATCCTGAAAATCAAAGGATTTTATGTGCTGATATATCCCTTTGTAAGAACAAGAAAGAAGAGGCTGACATAAGGAGCTTCATAGAAAAAATAATAATTACGAGAATTAAGCCAAGAACTCATTAGCATTTTCTCCTAAAATGTTTCCCACCAAATATTCCAGGTAGCAGATTGTGTTTTCAGGAATAGGAGAGAGTTCGGTGCACATGAGGCCTTTGACCCTCAGCCAGATTTGATTTTCCACGAGGATGCCAAAGAATGTAAGACTCTTAGGACATTCCTTGATAACTCCCAGCATTCTCAGAGTCACTAATATCAACAATCAGCAAATATATATTAAACTTGTTCATTCATTCATTTATTCTTTCATCCATCCATCACTCTGTATTTGCTGAGCCCCTGCCATGTTGAAAGCACTAAATGGGCTTTGGAAATACAAAGATGAAGAAAACTCAATCCTTTTTGAGCTTACCGTTTAATCAGGACCATGTATTATGGGACAAAGAGTGATGGTGAAGAGGAATTTTTCACTCAAATGGCTAACCTTATCATCAGCTCTTTGTTCTGCTTCTGTAGACATGCTTGCTGGATAGGCCAAAGGGCAGCGTGACCTTGAAATTAACTAAAGACTCATCCTCCCTTTTGCTTGTTCTGTCTAGATAAATAACATATATATTGCTTGAGTTCTTGTCTGAAAATCTCCTGCTTTGTTACTCTTTGTGACTGCCTGTAAGCCATAGCAACTCCCACACTTTGTAACTCTGCCCATCTAGAAGGCCTGACATTTCCACGGCTAGGATTAGGGACTGTTTCTAGAAAAAATTGCCACTCAAAGATGCTATCTGGATAACAATAATTTGACTAATTAGGCTATAAATGGAATAAATTAATTTGTAAGATTAGCAGAGATTAATAGCCACTAGTCCCCTGCATTCTAGAAAGAGAATCCATTTATGGAATTAACATGGGGTAACATAGGATTTTCAGAGAATGAGAACAAGGTAAAACATTAATGCAGAAAGGTGAGGTCTGGCATTTTCCACGAAGCTTTGCAAGTCCTGGAGAAGGCGGGTGTGTGAACATTAAGAGCTGGTGTGGGCCTTTTCTTTTACAAATTTGCCCCAGGATTTGTTCCTACAACCACTTAAGAAGTTCTGTGCAGTGCAGCTATTAATTAGCACCTTGGCCAAGTTACTTAAAGTTTTGAAACTTCAGTTTCTCTACATGTAAAACTGGCAATAATGATGATGATGATGATGATGATAAATACAATGGAAGAGTGGTGAAGATTAAGAGAAGTGACTTATGCAGAACACCAGCAACTCATAGGTGGTCAATAAATGTTCACGTTCTGCCTTTTTGTGAGCTTTTCCTTCCCTTCTTCCCAGGCTACATTCCCCCCCACCCCCCCAGCGCTTAACATCATCTGCAAATAAGATATAATTCTTCATTGTCTCCTCCCATTAGCCCGTGAGTGTTGTGAGAGCAGGAATTTTCATTTGTTTTGTATTAATACCTTGAATGATGCCTACTACACTGTTCCAAAGTTTTCAAAATATTTATTGAATGAATGATGTGTTTGTGGGAATATCATCTTTTGAAATGTTGCAGAAAAGGTCTAAAATCAGACCAGCGAGAAAACAAGCAGCATTCAGAGAGCTGGAGAACTCAGGTTTATTACACCAGCAGAACCAGAGGAGCTAGTGCTCTGAAGATCTGGGCCTGGAGCACAGTTACAACATGCCTTATATAGACCTGTTTTGGCACAGGCTGATTGGTTGATTTGTCCTCAGACTGTTACAATGCAGTGGGAATTGCTATGGTTGCAGGTAGTTACATCGTGTTACACAGGGTGGGAGTTGCTACTGGTTACCGGCAGTTATAAAGTGTTACAAAAGCGCAGGTGGTAAAAACAGTTATATTTGTTGCTCTAACAAAAGGGAAAGTAAGTCTTTAGTCAATTTCGAGTACAGCGCCATGTAGCAAGCATATTTACAGAAGCGGAATAGAGCGCTGATTAGCCTTTTGAATGAAAATTCCTGTTCAATGCTGCAACCCTTCCTTTGGATGGCATCATCTTGGATCGACTTGTTTGCTTGCACGTCCGTGTCCTGAATGAATGAGGCTTTGGGGAAAAGTTCTTTGATGGGGAGGAATTAGAGAAAATTTGGATTCTTTAGAAAGATAGTCAAACCTGCCCTTGAGAAATGATGTGTTGAGTGACTTGCTGGGCTGAGTGGCCATTAGAGGGCAGCAGATGGCTTTGCCATGCTGTGGTGACCAGCGCTCCACTTAGGGGAGCAACAGGGATGGGATGGGGGTGGGTGGTGGGGGTTAGGGAACAGGTGGGGCCTCATGGGAAAGGGAAATAGAAAGCTTTGCAGAGAACTGATATTTTACTTCTTTCTTTGCACTCACCTATGTATCCTTTGTCAGGGAGATCTGTGACTTTTGAGTGAAAAGTTATTTTTGACACAGAGAAAAAAAATAAGGCATTTTCCGAGCAAATTTCAGAACATTCTAAGATGTTATTACTGTAAAATGTGAATTTCTCTGACTCCTGAATCTGAATGAGGCTGAGGACTGGGAATATGCATTTATTTAGTAAGCTTCCAGATGGTTCTGGTCACTCTCAAGTTTGAGGCCCACCACAACTAATGACTAGGCTCCAAACTTTTTATCACGGAACCTCAATGTATATATGTTTTTTTAATTTCTTTATTTATAAATTATATACATAGATGACTGTTCTAAAGTACTGTGTACTTTTTAAAACATTCACAAAAATAAAAATTTTCTTAAAAAGATGGAAAAACATATGAAGTTTATATATGAACTTCCCACACCACATTTGAGGTGAGAGATTGAGGGTAATTCATGCTTATAAAATGTTATTTAAATGATCCCCAGGGTGATTGTGATGGCAGAACATTCATCTCAAGTTTATGGCCCCAATATCAATGGGCATGAAGCAGCATAATTATCTGTAGAGATTTTATTTTTGCATCAATCATGACATTGAGAATTCTCTCTCCTTCTCTCTCTCTCTCTCTCCCCCCACCCCCCCCTTCCCTTCTTCATACATCTACCTCTACCTCCCCACAAAATTCACATTTGGAGCTTGGGAGAGGTGTCATTTTTACTACCTTCTTCCCCAATGTGATGCTCCAAGAGTACTGGTCAGTGTGTTGGTAACATGGAGCTCAACAATGCCCACACACACACACACACACACACACACACACACACACACACACCTGGGACTGCTTTAAGACCGAGTAAGTTGCAAAATCATATGGTACAGTACCTTGCCTACTAAAAAGCTTTAAATTCATGATTAAACTCTAAATCTGGCTCTTATTCTCTGAGGTCATGAGTCTTTTTGAGAATCTAATGAAATCTATAAACTTTCTTTCCAGGGCAGGGAAAACAATCCTCATCTGACCATATATATCATTTCAGAGGGTGTGAAAACTTCTGGAGTTCTCAAAGTGTGGATTCTGAGCCAGGGCCATCAGCATTTCCTGGGAACTTACTGGAAGTACCTCACCCTCAAGCCTCCTGAGTCAGAAAATTTGGACGTAGAAATAGCCCTCTGGGTATTTTTGATGTATACTCAAGTGAGAACACTTCAAGCATTGGTTCTCAAACCTGCCTCCTCATTCCTTATTAGAATCACAGTGAGTAACAAGAGAAAAAACAGCACTGATGCCTGCGCTTAATGAAATCACTATCTCTGGAGGTGGGGCCTGAACGTTGGGAATTTTAAAAGTTCTCCAAAGGAGCTAAGCTCTGTGGACTCAGATTTTAATAGCTCAGGCTACTTCTGACAATCCTCAAACCAGGAGCATGTTAGCAATAGAGAGGAACATGGCAGCAGCCTGACTGATCATGTTCATTTACAGGGAAGGAAAGTGAGGCCATGAGAATCACAAGCTTTTCAAGTGCTGCTCAGTTACTGATTATGTAAGCCAGCACAAAGTTCTCCTTTTAGCAGTGCCACACACTGAAATAGTGAACTCAAAGCTTTCCCGAGAAGCTAGGAAGGTGAAGACACATGTATAAAAGTAGCTCAAATCATGGCATTTTCAGTTGCAGACAGACATCAGTCTCCAGTGATTTTTCCTCTTTAGCACAATGTCTGCAATGCTTACTGTTATTTAGTTGAACTTAATTATTGAGCTTTCTTGAGAAGGGGCTTAACATTTGCTGGCCAGTGGAAAGCAGCCGGGCCGTAGTGCAGCTAGCTGTGGGACAGTCTTTGGGGGACAGTGCAGGAAAGCCTGGTGGAGTTTGGGAAAGCTCAGACTCTGCAGCAAGTGTGCTGTGTTTAATGCCAGCTCTGTCACCGACTTGCTCTGTGACCTTGGGCTTCTTGCTTAACCTTTTCATGTCTCAGTCTCCTGTCTTCTCATGTAAGATAATAAAAACAGCACAACTACCCATGAGGATTGTGGTATTGAATGGATCTGTTATATGTGAAGAAAGGTGTCCACATCAGAGTACAAGCTCTGCAAGTGTCAGCCTTCAATGCGATGGTAGGCACAAGGGACAGGGTAAGCCTCCTTGCTGCTGCTTGGGATGCAGAGAGTGTAGGAACTCGCTTTTTCTTTCTTTTCCTCTGTTTTAACCCTGAGGATTCTAGAAATCTATCTCTCATTCTGACTTCTTCCACACAGAGAGAATAAAATTATTAAATAGAAATAATTGGGAAATAAAAAGCATAAGAGTGAGCACCAGGGGGACTATCTGTGGTTGTATTTATATAGATGCTTTGTAAGATTATATAAAAATACTAAATCCAATTATGATACTTTAATTAATAGTTTTCACAAATTTAGGCTTGCATGAATTAATAAGCAATAAAAATTATAACATTTAAAAAAACTAAAAATGTTAGTATTTTCTGCTCTCTGTTGGAACTTTAAATGAACATAATGCTTTTAGAAAACTCAGTGATGCTCCTTAGCATAGTGACTGAGTGTGTGGACTCTCACCCACAGAAAGTCAGACTACCTGGGTTTGGTTCCTGGACTTCTCATTTGTTGTTTATGGAGCGCTGGGAAAGTTATCTATTTATCTAAGTCTCACTTTACTCTTATACAAAATAGGCTAATCATAGTTTCTATATCACGAGGTTGTGTCAAATAAAAAATCCAGACTTAGATAAGGAGAAACTTTATTCAAAAGGACAATTGCAACAGGAAAATCTCCAATCTCAGGAATCATCAGTTGTCTCAAAAACAAACAGAAAAGACTTTTCTTTTACAGGGAGGGGTAGCAGACCTTAGCAGCAACAGGAAACAAGGAGGCATCATGGCTGGGATCTGATGGGAAATGTCACTGTGGCCAGCAGATCCTGGGGAGAAGCTGATAAAGGGAAACTATAGTGCTGTCTCAGCTGGGGTCAAGCAGAGGGGCCTGTGGTGAGGACAGAGGCCTCACAAAAGTCAAAACAAGGCAGAAGGTGAGAAATAAACAATTGTGAACACTTGATCAGTTCTGGGAATTAAGTGAAATTATCTATGTCATAACTTACCCAAGTTTCTGGGTATTAACAATAAATGTTTATTTAAAAATTATTGTTATTAAAATACTTGAGATTAGCTTTTTCTTTCTCTAGAGCAGAGTAATTCAGTCACAATGCCACAATGATAATATCCCACTCAGTGAACTTCTACTACGTCCAGACCCAGTACAGAGGCCAGTAGGGCTTGGGTACAAGAAGCCACAGGAAGGGCAAGGGCATGGTAAGTTTTATATTTAGGTCTGTCATCTAAGATCATTCCTGCCATTCTGGGTCTACTTAATGCAGGTGATGCCATTCCCTGACACAGGATTTCAGGAGAACCATGTGTGGAGGGACTGGAAGAGTTTAGCTTAGAAATGCTGTGTTGCAAGGTCAAGGAGACATTCAAAAACAAATACTTAGCAAGCAGGGTAGTAGTCTGGGCTGGAGACAAAGATATGGGAGTCAGGAATGTAGTCATGAAAACCACAGCAGTGAAGATCATCTGGTAGAATAGTTAAATCAAAAAGCAGTGCTCTGATCAGAACACCAACAAACACTTTAGGAGCAAAGTATTTTCTTTAAAATGCATATCTGTCATTTTGGTGAAAGGTAAACATTTGTTTATGTACATGTGTGCACATTCCACCACTAATCACTGAGCACTTATTATATGCAAAACACTGTGTTGGTTTCCAGGATAAAGAACTAATGGTTGTTCTCCTCAAGCAGCATACTGTTCTAGACCAGTGTTTTTCAATCATGGAAGAGTTGGCCCCCTGGGGACAGTCAGCAGCATCTGGAGATATTTTTGTTGTCACATTGAGGAGCAGCATCTAGTTGCTGCTAAACATCCTACAGTGCACAGGACAGCTCTTCCCACCCTTGACCAGGAACAACTTGGTCTCAAATGTCAGTGTGTGGAAGTGGAGAAGCCCTATCTACACTAAGAAACAGTACATGTACACACACAAGAAGACTGAAAAACCATTCCCTTCTTCAAACTGAGAGTGGTAGCTTGTAATTGTCAAGTTGGCTAAGCCAAACTGTATTTCTCAAAGTCCCCTTTCCTATGTTTCCTGTGAGGGTGCAGCATGAGAGTGATTCTGTGAGCTTTAGGGGGTAGAGGGGGAGCAGCAGCATTTTGCAGCTCATACACACTATTACCCGCCTGCTGCCTCCCCTCACTGACACCAGGCAGCAGCTGGGCCTACAACTGTTCGCCTTTCCCAGGATCTCCTTCAACTTCTGACCCTGGGCCAAGGAGTGTGCCTTCAGCTCCATGATGAAGGGTTCCAGCTTCTGTAGGACACCCACACTGTGGAAGACATGGGCAATTAGAACTAATGTGGATTTCAGTGCATCTTCATGGGCTTCAGCTCTTGCCTGTGGGTTACAGCTTGTTCTTGTGCCTCACACTTTATATCTACCTTTCCTTGCTGATGGCCTGCCCTGTAGGCCAGGACAATAGTCTTTCAGAGATGGCTTAACTAGTTTTCATAATTACTAAGGGAAAATCTTTGATGTGTATATATGCATTTGTCCTTAGTAACTGTCAGATTAGTTATATATTTACATCTGACCTCTGATTGA
Organism: Eidolon dupreanum; assembly: GCA_028627145.1. Lineage (NCBI taxonomy): Eukaryota > Metazoa > Chordata > Mammalia > Chiroptera > Pteropodidae > Eidolon > Eidolon dupreanum. The sequence goes on along the minus strand of CM053507.1, from coordinate 72,730,038 downwards.
ACCCAGCTGATATGTTAAGGTTGTGATCAGCTTGTTATTGTTTCTAACACAGAACAGAGTAATTTTGTAGAAAGGCAGATTTTTTTCCTCACCAGGGCCAATCATAATGATTTTCCTCCATGAATTCTTCTAAGCTTTTGACTAGTTCTTTTCTTTTTTCTTTTTCCTTCTCCTCTTTTGCTTTCACCTCCTTTACCTTTCCCCTCTTCCCTCTTCTCTCACTTTTTTCCTATCTCGCCTTTTAGATGAATATATTCCATCAATAGCACAAATAGATTAATATATGTCCTAGAATTCTCTCTCCTACATTTCACAGGTGTGTGCCAAGACAGTATCCATGGTTTATTGATTCAAACTACGAGATTAACAAAGTCTTCATCACGTCCTGCTGCCACCTAGGTCTTTAACATTGAAGAATTATGATGTCATAATTGGAATGTTCCCATTATGTTGAGATGTTCCATCCAGACTTTTTTTTTTCTCTCTCTGGAGATCCTCCAGGTTCCTTGTGTCTTGCTTAAGCTAATCAGAGCAGAGCTCTCCACTATTTCTGGGCAGACACCTACCAAAGTTTGAAGAGGGTGGAGAAGCTGAGTACTTTTTATATTTAGTTTGTTTAGCCATTTGTTACGACATCTTATTTCCAACACCTGTATGTGTGACTAGTGTGTTTGGGTGAAACCTGAGAATTCTTTTCCTCCATCATCACTAACATCACAGGTCCATCTGCATATTGTGTGTATGTGTAGGGTAACATTTGGAGAAAATAATTCAGGTTTCATTTTGTTCTTCCTTGTTTTTCCCTTTTCCTTTCCCCCATTCAAGTGGGTCTTTGGTCTTGTGCTCATAGGCCCAGTAGAATGTTGGGATAGAGAGAAACCTCAAAAATGAGTCCCATGAAAGCCCAGTGCCATGGTACCAAATGTAGTTACAGGGAATAGTTGACACTTTAATATTCATGCATCTGGCATAGATCTATGAGGTCATTTGTAGCTCAGATGCCCACTTCCTACTTTCATTGGCTCCTCAGTTTGGAAATCTTCCTACAGTTATTTCAGGGCAAGGGACACTACCTACTGATTCTGAAGGTACAGGCAAAAGGGAAGTGGGGTGCTGGGCATCTCCATTGACACAATAAATCCATTGATTGTCTACTATGTGGTAGACCTCTTGTTAGGCACTGGGCAGCGGGGAGGGTAGCCTCAAATCAGAAACATGAGTTGACCAATCTGTAGTCCAGAGTGTACAGAAATAAGTCAGGTGTTGAAGAAAGCCATACAAAGTTGGCAACTCCTATAAGAAGTTTCTGGACAGTTTTACTACCAACTTTAGGGAGTATGTGTGTGGGGGTGTGTATGTGTGTGTTTGTATAGGTATATTTGTGTGTGTGTGTGTGTGTGTGTGTGTGTGTGTGCGCATATGAACATCTACAAAGGGAGGGACCCATTCAACTTTATCTTTGTTTCCTGTTCCTTCCTTTTAAGTTCTCTTATCCATGGTAAACCGTTTTTCCTAATTTTATGGCGATTGGATTTGCAAATGGCCTTCTGTGTGAAAACTTATCAAAGATTTGTTGTAGTTTTAAAATATTGACAGTATATTTGATAATGACTATGATACTTTCATTTCTAAAATCTGAATCAAGAAAAACTAAATAAGGAATTGATGCCTCTTACCTATATTCTTATTTCCTCATCAATGAATCAGTCCTGATGGTTTGACGTCTCTGAACCTCTGAACATCATTACCTGTGTCACTCTTTGGGATTTGGCATATATTACATTTTGTTGATATTAATCAATAGAGTGGGTATTTCTAGTGGACTGTCATGGGGTCTGATTCACTTTCACCCTTGGTGCCTACCAGTCTGCAGTCTACATTCATGGTTGCTCAAAATGGTTGGTTTTTAGCAACACCAGGTGAGCTTTAAAAACTATATAACAGACAAAAATAGGCTTTCATCTTTCAGTCATAGACTTTCAGAGGCAGTAGGTCCATGCTCGGGCTCAGAAATTGTAAATTTAGCACATTTGCTAGGTGATTCTGATGATAAGTTATGTATGAGATCCGATGATCTAGATAGATATGAAACACTGTCTGCGTGTATATTTATAGTTTTCCAAGGAGATCTTAAGTGCTTATCTGCCTACCTTTCTTCCTCTTCCTATTAAGTGGCAGATTTAATCTCTGATATAAGAGCTCTCATTGTAATGAGGGCATATTCACAGCATGTAACTCTTCATGTCTTCAGTTGCTATCTCCCGATGACCAGCACTCAGTGGTGATTGGTGATTACTTCATTGTTGAGTATGAGAAACCTAGCTGTCAGTGTGCCAAATTTATATAGTGTAGCCTATCAGCTTTGCAGGTGCAGAAGTGAGACTCACTGGCTCGTAAGCTCCTCTGAGGTCTTTCTATTATACACCAGTCATGTTGACAATTACACAGGCTTCCTTGTTTTATCTTTGGGGACTTCAACATTTCTTGGACAATTGTCTTTCAACAGTCCTTTTACGGATGGGGAAACTAGGACTTAGTAAGTTCACCAGGATCCTCAAGAATTGGTGGTGGAACTAAAATCAACACAATTGACTCTATATTAGTGCCTGACTCATAAAACCAAAGTTAATGCCACATTATAACATGTAGAATTAATAATCCCTATTAACTTATTCCTAGGCCTTAGGCTGACAAGTTATTACCCAACAACTTTTTACAAATGTCTTTTGTTTCAACAAAGAAAGCATTTTTAGAAACTATGAAAAGAGGGAGTTATTCATTTAAACTTTGCCCCTCCCTCCTATACCATTTTGATTTTATCACCTTTGAATTATAATTTTAATTTAACATACATAAGGAAACCCTTGCTAATGATGGCAGGCTCAAAAAACTAGTCACAAGTAATTCAATCATGTTAGTCATCAGAAACTCAATCACTGGAGTTCTGGTCAAGATAGCGGAGTAGGTAAACGCTGTGCTTGCCTCCTGTCAACCATCATTGAGGATTGCCTGAAGTCTAGTTGAACAGAAGTCCTATAACTACAGACATAGAGAAGAAGCCACCTTGAGATGAGTAAAAGGGATGGAAACCCATAACAGGCTGGTCTCACACCTATCTGTGGCAGTTAAAAACTGAGAGGACTATCTTGGTGGCAGAGGTCTCCCCCGAGGAGTGAGGGTTTTCCAGTCCCATGCCAGGGTACCCAGCCCAAGTTTACAATGCCAGGAAGAGATTCCAGTATAATTTCTAGCTATGAAAACCAGTGGAGATTGTGGCTGAGTGAGATGGAGGGTGGCTGGAGTTCCAGGCATTCCTCTTAAAGGGCTTGTGCTTGGGCTTAGTGACAGACTCACTTGCTCTGAGCTACAGCTCTGGGCAGCAGCATGAAAGGTGCCAATGACACGTGAGGAGGAACTGCATTATCTGGCTTCAGGGAGAGGGTTGGAGGGGCAGCTTTCTTCCAGATGAAGGTGCTGGCAGAAGCCATTGTTTCTTTGTTGAGCCCTCTCCACTCCCAGGGTGCAGCTGGCCACCATATCTGAATCTCCATCAACCTTGCTAACACTCGTCACCCTGCCCTGGTAATCCCCTCAGACCCTGTTACACCCATCTTATAGGCCCACGCAATTTGATTCCACTGACTTTTCCATATAAGTGGCATCTCCTTGTTCATGCTACGGACTTTTCTAAAATTTCGCAAAAGTTTATGAATTCGAAACAAGCAGCATGTGGCCTTGGTATGCCCCATACCTTCTGCTAAGCAGCCTCAAGCCTGGCAGTAGCAGCAGCTTGCCTTAGTTCAGGCACCTCTGAGCCCAGCACAAGTGGCAACCCACTTACAGATAATTTTGTAGCTCATATCAGGTGACCCCAGGCAGGGCATAAGCAGCAGCTGAACTTGACCTTCAATATAACCCCTCCCAAAAGGACTCAGATCCAATACTCCTGATGGCCATCTTCAGATCACACAAATGACAGCTCAACCATCTCTACAAACACACACCCAAAGAGCAGACTTGGCAGGCACCAGAGCCCTGCTAAAGTGAATCCTGCTTCATAGGGTCAGCCCCTGCACAACAGCTCCTCTACTGTAGTCATGAACAGTCCTCACAACCAACCATCCTGAGGTCCAATCCCTCTCACTGACATGCAAACAGCAATTAAGGCTCAATTAGAACAAGAGGGTACATACAACCCACACAAGGGACACACTTGGAGTACTGGCTCAGGTGACCAAGGAGAGTGTGCCACTGGGCCCCACCAGATACCTATGACATAAAGCCATTCTACTAAGACCAGGAAACACAGCAGCTCTATCAAACGAACAAAGAGAAGCAGCAAAAATAGAGAGACAAAGAAACGTGTCCTAAAAGAAAGAAGAGAACAAAGCTCTAGGAAAAGAACTAAACAAAATATAGACAAGTGATCTACCAGATACAGAGTTCAAAACACTGGTTATTAAGATGCTCAGTGACCTCAGTGAGAATTTCAGTAAAGAGATGGGAAACATAAAAATACAGATAGAAAACATAAAAAAGAAGAATGAGGCAGAAATGAAGAATACGATAACTAATATAACACATTAGAGGGACTCCACAGTAGATTAGATGAAGCAGAGGATAGAATCAGTGATTTGGAAGATAAGATAGCAGAAAACACCCAATCAGAATAGCAGAAGAGAAAAAAAAAATAGCAACAACAACAACAACAACAAAAGCAAGGAGAGTTTAAGAGGCTTCTGGGACAACATCTAGAATACCAACATTCACATCACAGGGGTAACAGAAGGAGAAGAAAGACAGCAAGGGATGGAAGACCTATTTGAAGAAATAATGACTACTTCTCTAGCCTGGTGAAGAAAACAGACATTCAAGCCCAGGAAGTGCAGAGAGTCCCAAATGAGATGAACCCAAAGAGGCCTACACAAAGACATATCTTAATTAAAATGCCAAAGTGAAAAACAAAGATAGAATCTCAAAAGCAGCAAGAGAAAAGCATTTAGTTACCCTACAAGGGAGCTCCCATAAGACTGTCAGATGATTTTTTAACAGAAACTTACAGGCATAAGAGATTTGCGTAAAATATTCAGAGTGAAGAAAACCAGGAACTTACAAACAAGATTACACTACCCAGCAAAGCTATCATTTAGAATTGAGGAACAGATAAAGAGCTTCCTAGACAAGAAAAAGCTGAAGAAGGTTCATCCCCACCAAACCAGTATTACATGAAATGTTAGAGGGACTTCTTTAAGAAGAAGAAAAAAAAGATAAAAAATATGGATAGTAAATGACAATAACTTCATATCTATAAACAATTACTTTAAATGTAAATGGATTAAGAAAACAAGACCCTTACATATGCTGCCCACAAGGGACAGATCAAAAATACACACAGATTGAAAGTAAAATGATGGAAAAGATATTTCATAAAAGTGGAGATAAACAAACAAAAAATCTTATAACAGACAAAATAGACTTTAAAACAAAGGCTATTACAAGAGACAAAAAGGACCTAGTAATACCACTTCTGGGTATTTATCCAAAGAAACTCAAAACAGTACTTCAAAGATGTGTGCATCCATAGTTTCATTGCAGCATTATTTACAATAGCCAAGATATGGAGGAAACCTGGGTGTCATCAGTGGATGAATGGATGAAGAGGGGATACATATATACAATGGGATATTACTCAGCCATAAAAAACAGTATCTTGCCATTTGCAACAACGTGGATGTACCTAAAGGGTATTGCGTTGAGCGGGGTAAGTCAGACAGAGAAAAGCAAATGGCATGATTTCACTTATATGTGGAATCTAAAGAGCAGTACTTTTCAGATTAAAAGCTCCAAATATGTGGAAAGTATTCACATTTTTACAGTTCTTCGTTTTGGGCAATGTGCAGGATAGCACCAAAATTCAATTGAATTCAAAATTTAGCCAAGTATTTCATTGAATTTTCAGGATTGTTTCTGTCAGCTTGTATAAACTCTTTTGTGGAATATGATAAAATCAATTTCAAATAATTTATAAAATGTTATAAAATATTACTACATCTTGTTTTTTAATTCATATAAATAAACAATTTGTTTCATAATATGCTTCTTAAGAATATGTTGAAACTGCATAAGTAACCCATCAATTCAACATTGGTTTACAAAATAAGCATTAATTTGGTTGAATGACTGGTAATTTAAAGAACACCTGGTTTCACTGAATGACTAAAAATGTGGCTGCACTAACAGAATTCATTAAAGCGATAAAATTAATTGAGAATTATAGGACAAACTCTAAAGTCATAGATAACTTGTGGTAACATAGTATAGCAATTCGGTCACATTTTAAGAATCATTCATTCATATAACATGATTGCTAGTTTTTTTTATTGATATTGTAATACAATTATTTTCTTATGCAATGAATTTTCTATAACATAATTTTTAAATTCTTCAGCCTAGTACATCATAATAGTCAACTGGCTGCATCATTTTTCATCAGTCATTTATATCTCATTGTGCTAAAGTTTTCTCATTTATTACTTAGAAGTTAAGACGATTGAGCTTAATTTTCTCTAAAGTGGCTTTTAGCTCTAAAATCATGGTGTACTCTCCTTTTTAAAGAATCTATGTGGAAATTTTGGTCTATGATCTCTATTTATAAAAAATTTGGTTTTGTTTTCTATTTACATTGTGTTTGGTTTTTAAGATTATGCAGATTTTATAAAGCAAATTGAGAAAAAAATTTTCTATGATGTGTAACAATTTAAAATTCTGTTTTGTGTTTCTAACAATATAGAACTATACTACAAAAAAAGAGCAAAATAAAGAAACAAACAAAACAGAAACAAACTCATAGAGAGAATGTTTTGATGTTTGTCAGATGGGAGGGTGTTTGCTGAAATGAGTGAAGGGGAAAGGGATTAAGAGGTAAAAATTACTAGTTACAAAACAATCATGAGGGTGTAAAGTATAGTTTAGGGAATATAGTCAATACTATTGTAATAACTATGTATCGTGTCAGATGGGTACTAGATTTAACTTTGTAAGTTATTAGAAATGTTTAATCGCTATGTTGTACACCTGACTAATATAATATTGTATGCCGATTGCAACTGAAAATAAAAAATATTTCAAAAAGACATAAAATATAAATTATTTTTGATAAATCAATTATTCTTTTTTCCCATAAATCTAGGAAACAAAAATTTCTCTTAGTTTCTCATTTAATGTGTTTTCTTCCTCTTAGTTATGTAAAACTTCCAGATATAAACATCTCTATATACAAAAAAGCAGGGTGGCAGTACATGTGATGTCATACATCTTTCAGTTTTAAAGAAAAAATTTTGTAAATTTATTTTGAATCTGCTCAATTCTAAAAGAAAGCCAATTTGAAAGATTAAAAAATATAACTTGAGTGACCACACTATCTTATTTGAAACTAACATAAAATTCTAAGTGGAACTAAGATGATTGGAAAGGAGAAGGAATAACTCTGCCTTCCCTAAGCTTTGACGGTTTGGAAATAGATAAAATTTGACAACCCCAAAGAGAGAAGAAGTTTAATGTGTCTTCCCACATGTCAAGTTAGAGAAGATCATCATAGAGATTTAAACTCGTCCATATCCCTAGAAGGTAGAAAAACTTAATAATAATATCATTCTTTTTATTTTCGCTTTCTTCCCCTTTCTCTCCCCGCCCCCGCCTCCACATCATCTCAGTTCTAACAATGACTCCTGCCCTTATTGGTTACTTATACTAAATCCTCAGTGATTTCCTCCCCACAACCATATATCTGTTTCTCTCTTCTATATTAGAAATCCCATAAAATACAGGTTTTGTATTGATATGTTGCTCTCCCCCTACCCCGGGCAAAGAAAATACCCAGAAGTGCGTTCTTGATATTCCTTGCCAACTTTAACCCACTGTGTAGATCAAGTTAGGAAATGATGAGAGCATTTTGGGCCAGACCATGATGTGTTAATGCTTACAAAATGCCCACTTCCTGAGGATTTTCACGTAACATTATTGTAAATTTCTATGTCGACGGAGTCCTTTTTCTCTAGGACAATGGTCAACTGGGTATAAGACTGGAAATTTTGATCATCTTCAACTTGGGTAAACTGACATGCACAGAAAGCAGAGTTTCTGGGTTCTATCAACACAATGTCACTGTTTCCCTGAATTGATAGATGGGGCTGCCTGGACTCTGCAACCTGGCTCTGGTTTTCTGTAGCTGCCACTCTCTCCACCTTCCCATTCCATTGGTGCTGGAGGCCAGCTTTGGCCTCCTGAACTCTGAGAAGAAAGGGTAAAGATCTTAACTTACCCCACAGCAGCCACAACACTGACAGTCTATACACACCGTCCCCAGGAGGCCGTTGACCACCTGGATGGCACAGAGAAGCATCTGCATCACTGCTACAATGAGCAAGATGGAGAAAAATGTCAGATTCCAGGAAATCACGTTTTCAGGCTCTCGGCACTTGCTCCATAAGTCTTTGTCACTGAGATAATCCCTGCAGGAACATGAGAGAGGAAAAGAAGGTAATACCTTATAATCAGAAGACATCATCATAATTTTTCTTTTGTAATACTTTATATCCAAAATATAAGCTCAAAAAGAAAAATTATCATAATTTCAACACTTTAGAAAATATGTAAAATTTTTATTGACCATATGCTATGGGTTAGGCTTTGTTCTACACACTTTATACAAATTCATTCATTTATTTCTCAAAGAAAACTGATGGTTATTTTCTTCCATTTCACAAATAAAGACATTGAAGAGGTTAAGCGACTTGCCCCTAGGTCACACAGCTACAAAGAGACAGAATGATTTTTGTGAGCTGACCAAGAGAATGGGTAAATTGAATCAATATCTATATAAGGCCAGGAAAATGAAGACACTTCAGGAGTAGAATCTCACAAATGTTCATGACTTTTATCCCACCTACTGTCATTAGAGATCATTTGAACTTTTGACAAATTATTTATCAAGTCTACTGGCCATCTGAAGCCATGTAAAGTACAACAGTGTCATATAGTTATAAGGAATAGCTCGATTTTTTTGAAGGCCTAATTATAGCGTTAAAAATTGTGAATTAAAAAAAACTATGAATTTAATGATATTTTTGTTAACATATTCCACATGCAAAAAGATTTAATTAAAAGGAATAAATAAGCTATTGCCTTCATATATATTTTACAAAGACTTTAAAATGGAGAAACTGCTTAATATGTTTATAAAATAAGTATATTAGGAGTCCACTGCAATATAAAGGGTATTGTGCTGTAATGGAGAAATGTGAAGTATGCTATCTTTAGGACAAAAACAACAGTAAAGTGAGTCATCCTATTGGTTATTATCATTCCTTCTCACATTTTTAGAGATATAAATTGGTATTCCCTTCTTCCTTTATGAACCCTCTATCCTGTCAAGGCCTCAGTGGGAAACTCTTCATCTGGCTATTAAATTAAGTTGCCTTATGGTTTTTAGATCTTTTTGATAACTCTTGTTTCTGATGAATTCTCCAGTGGATCAGTACACACTTATATAAGGATATTCTGTATTAAAATCTAAAAAAATCTTTGTAATGATGGAAGGTGCCTTGGCATTTAATAAAGCAGAAGGAATGAAGGTACAAGCATTTTGTTCTCTATTTAAATATAAAACATTTATAGCATCGCTCCACCTTTCCATAAGGCACAGGGCCTAGCTGCTCACTAGCTGAGTGATTATCTGTAAAATGGGACTAACATTACCTATCAAATCACAGTTATTGTGAAGATTAAATGAGTTAATACTAGTAAAGTGCTTGGGACAGTGCCTAGCGTGTAGTAAGTGCTCAATAAATGCTAGTATAGTTATTGTTACTTTACTTAATTTGAACTGTCTGATTAAAGGAAAGGGCCTGGTATTTTGGATTCCAATGAACCTGGGTTTGAACACAAGCATTCCTCTTGCCAGCTGTGTATTCCTCAAACAAGTTACTTATCCTCACCCCACATCTCAACTGGGAAGCATCAGTTTCTTTGTCTATTAAACAGGCTGAGAGCAACCTCATGATTGTGACAATTCACTGAGATAATATACCTTTTGTTTTGTTCTATAAGAGTTCTTTTCGGTATTTATTATTTTTTAAAGTCTTGTTCTGTTCTGCATTTTTCCATGTAGTTTTGTCTATGTTCACAATTTTTAAATGTGATGATGACAAGAGGTTATGGAGAGACAGTAGTTTTCAGCCACCTTTTGTAAAGAAAAGACCCCAAGATGAAGTGACTGGCAATCCTGAGTTCTTACCCTCTCCTGAAGAGTTTGTACAGTGACAAGATGACAGCCCCTCCTGGTGGTGAGATTAGTAAAATGTTCATGGGAGAACTTGGAAGGAAGGATTGAGTTTGGGTGCCTAGAGCAATCCTCTCAGCCCCACTCCTGCTGCCGCCTCACCCCTCATAAACCACCAGGATATCCCATTCCCGGCCCTTCTTCTCTCCCCCTAAACTCTCGGGTTCTGGGACTCAGAGATTGCGGCATTGATTGCTGTGTCCAACTCTCTAACCCCTGGTGAGAGGGGGCCCTGAGTTTTCATGGGCCTGGTAGCTAATCATGTTTCCACATTCTGTGAAGCAAGGGGAGCTGAAGCAGTTTACATAGCCGCAGGTTACTCAATCGCAGTTTTAAAGCGCGCCATTCTCATGAAGGACACTTCCATGTGAGTTGCAGTAATCCCAGCATCATCAGAACAAAATGCCATGGATTCCATGCAACTCGCTTCTTGCCAACAACTGAGGCAGCTGAAGGAAGGCATAGGGGAGCCCGAATGCTTGCTTGGACCATTCTGCCTGGTAATTCAGGTGCCACTTCCTCCTCCTCCGCGACAGAGTCCAGATGCTCCTCCTGCCCTTGGCTGGCTTTGGTACCCCTTCTGTGCTTCCCAGCACTCTGTGTCATTCATTGATTGTCCATCTGTCTTCATTGTGGGACTGTACACCCACCAGGGCAGAGACCATGTCCCCTACCTCTGCCCCCATTTTCAGCACAGGGAGTGTGTTCAGTAAATAACAGCAGCTTTCGTGTATTGTGACCTGCCCATGTGCTGGGCACTGGGCCAGCTGCTTTACACCACCTTCCTTAGTCCTCCCAGGAGGAGATGCTTTCCTTGGCCAATGCCTGGCATGGAGTAGCCTTCAGGAAACTGTCATTGAATGAATGAACATATGCCCGTATGCAGATTAGAAACTGAGTCTAGAAATGGAAGCGCCTGGATATGATCCTAGGTCTGTCTGACTCCAAAGCCATGCTCTTAACAATTACACAAATCCCTCTATAGTATATTTGAAATATGATTTATTGATGAAATATATAAATGCCTCTATAATAGTGTGTCGATCAGTTTTACCTATAAATATGATAAAGAGATTATTCTCTTTGTATCCACATTAATACTTGAAAAGATTGAAATTAAGTCACAAAATAATTATAAAAGCATATTTTAGAAAGTTTCAATACCTAATAATTAATTCCATTTATAACATTAAGTTATTAAAAAAATAATAAGGCTGAAAGCTTAGTAAGCAGTATCTGGCAGTAACTGTGCTGAGTGCTTTATGTTCTTCATGTTATTTCATTCTCACCTGAACCTGTGAAGTACATCTGGATGTTACCATGTTTTCATGGAGAAAGAGCTGAGAGATGAATCCATTGTACATGATTCACTATTGTTATGTGGCAGATGTATGACTACCTTAAGTCCTGTAAGGACAAGGGCAAAGCCAGTTCTTCACATTTGTGTTAGTTTCTTGTTTTGTGGCATCTGCGAACACGTTTTATGATCCTTTGTTCCCCTACTGATAGATGTGCTTTCAGCTCTAGGGAGTGTGTTCAGAAGAAGCTTGGGGTTTCTTACCGTTAAGTAATCTTTAAAGTGCAAATGTAGATAATGTTAATTGAAAGTCCAGGCAGATCATTAATTGAATTCAGTCTGTGTCTTGATGGGAGAGTACTCTCCTCACCACTTTCCCAGGGAGCAAGCAGGGTTGCAGCCTGACGAGGGAGTACTGTGTTTGGCTATGTCCTTTGTTCTTCCTGCACTGCTAAGTGTCCTTGGCCTTTCCTCTGGTTCCCTGTCCCCTTCCACACAGCTGCCTCCATGCCCTGTGCCAGCTGCTTCCCTTTCGTCAGCTCAGGGTCAAGGCAGAAGTGGCCAATTGTCTTAGAGAGGAAGACCTTGAGTGGGAGGAGACCCTACTTCAAATTAAGCCAAAAAGATGTATCTCAAAATGTCCCAGGTTCCCTTTTCCTTCTGAGATCCTTCCTTAGTGGTTCTCATAACCAAAAGAGTTAACTATCTTTGCTAATTTAATATGATCACCAACAAACATTTTTGAGGAAAACAGTGTTAAATACTACATCATTGAAGAGCCCTGGATTTTATGCCCCAAGCTGGAAATCTCAGAATCCACCTTGATCACCTTCCCCCTTTTCTCTCATAGCTAACCCTGATGATTCCATCTCAGATGGTTTCCGACATTTGTTTCCTCCTTTTGAGCCTAGTTATACTACCTTGTGGATGCTCATGATCTCATCTGGATTGTGACTCCAACCTCCTATTTTTGAGCTCTCTCTCAAGTTACCGAGTCCTTCTGTTCATCCTCCATGTTGCCACCAACGTAATGTTTCTGAAACTCCCAGGAGTTCACATTGTGTTCTGCCTGAAGCCTTTGCTGTCCCCTGGTATTCTGAGGGCCTGGTCTGTCCCTCAGTCACCCCCCTCACATGGTGTCCCCTTCTCTACTTCTCCCCCACATTCACCCTGAGCTTCTGGCTGCACAGTGAACCGACATTCTCTGAGCATGTTGGGCCTTTTCCTAGTTGCCTCTGGGCTTGCTCTTCTTTCTACCTGAAACATGCTTCCCCTCACCTTTGCTCATCTTCCAAAATCAGCCCATATCATCCCTTGCATTCCTCCATTTCATCCCTTTCTGCATGGTGAGGGTCTGGCTTGTGTTGTCCCCCTAACTAACCATCTGCTCATCAGGCAGGGACCATGTATGTCCTCCCTTGCTCCATGTTTGGGAGAAGTTTCTACACAAAGTAGTGTACTGTCAAGTGTTTTTATTTTGCTTTTTAAAAAAATTCTCCTTCTACTACTTACTAGCTGGGGAGCCCTCAGTAAATTAACCTTTTGACCTTCGTTTTTTTACTTCAGGGATAGGAATTCTCAAATGTATTAGGAAGATTAAGTAAGATTGATGTATGCAAAATACATAGCCCTTGGTCTTTAACAGGAAGAGGAGGAGGAGGGAGAAGCAGCTGCCTCTTCTGTCATTTAGTGATAAGGGGACAGGGGCAACTGTCTTGAGTACTTCTGTTTGGGCTCATATAAGTGATTAATCTTTTCTGCCTCCTAAGTAGCTGTGTATGTGTTTCAGGTTTGCCGTGACAATAATAACTGCTGCAATGCTTATACACTGGGATCTGATGGATAACAAGAGTCCATGGTATAGTCAAAAGGACTGGAAATGGGCGGCTCCTGAGCTTTGTTAGGTGGATTCTATACAAAAAGCAGGTAGTGTGAATCAGTATAAATTGTGTTCAAGATAAAGTGCTGTGACTTGGAGTCAGAAAACTTAGATTCAACTTCAGTCATTAATAAACAGCATTCTTTTCAAAAAGTCACTGTTCTCTCTGAGTTTCTGCTATGTCCTCTGTAGCTGAGTTGATAATCTCATAAGTTTTTTGGGGGAGGAACAAATGAAACACTGAGGGTGAAAGCACTTTGCTAACTGAAAAATACTAAGCAACAGAAGATTCAGTTATTGTTATATGTAACTCAGGATGTGTGCCTCCAGTCCAAGGGAAGGTTTGGAGCTGGCAGTGGGAGATAACGGTCAAAAAAGGAGTATGAGTTCTCGTCTCAGAGGCTAAGCCACAGGACATAGGGGACAATGGAACACCGAGAAAACTATGGTAGGTGGCAGAGGATACAATGATATGCACTCTGCCTGAATCCATCCTCCTGAAAGCCCTTCTTGTACCAATTGTGCCATATTTCATTCCTTGCACAAAGAACAGACTTGCATCTTACCTGGGATTAAATTCTAAAGTCAGGATGAACAGAATACCTCATAAATAATCTAAATTATTCTTACCCTATCAATTGCCTAGGAAGTGTGGTATATATGGTTTATAATACAACCTTACATGCCAATTTTAAATCATATGATAGTTTAAAGCTACTATGCAGATGTCTAGGTATTTAAACCTTTTCTTCTTCAGAGACTTATCAAAGCCATGCAGTGAACAGAAATAGTGGAAAATTCTGAAATGTTTCCATTTGTCTGCAAAGTTTATTCTGCCTTTATTATTAAACCTTTCTAATCTGATATCCATTAAAGGATGGGGTACTTGTGAGGAGTACATAAAATAACATATATGACAATGTTTATCACAGAGTAATGTACAATACATGATTGTGATGTAAATGAAAACTTGCTTCTCCAGAAGGACTAGCACAGAGTACTTTCAAAAGTGATTTCCTGTCCTTGCCCCAAGCTCACATTTCCTGTGCTGGCTCACAGACCAGCTATCATTCTCCTGACCTTGGCCATCAGTCCCATAGCATCACAAGCAGGATTTGAGTGTGTCAGGGGAGGTGTTAGGCCTTTAATGTCAGATATATAAGACCATTGTACTGCCTTGGAGTGTTACTTGACATCTGTTGTCCTCCTTTTCTCCTGTTGTTTTGAACATAAAATTAATCTAATTGATTTTAAGTTAATCAAGGATAGTATTCATGTAATAGAATAAACAACCAAAAAAACATGCTTAATGCTGCGCTGATGAATATCACTTGTACCCTACTCTACAGTTAAACAGGAGTACATGCTTCCCAGGGCAGTGGAGCCCCAACTGTCCTCTGTAAGATGAGAAGGCTTTTCATAGTAAAATAATTTTGGAATCACTGCACATGATATGAGGATATTAGAGGTCTTATACTCCTGTTTCACTATAGAGTAGAGTAGAAATGATATTACATATAGAACACTTGTGAACAAACCAAGACCTTAGATCATAATAGAACTGGTACCGCCATCTCTCCTATCTGAAGTCCACTCTGAGGTTCTTCAGACTCTCACTGAAAACTAGTAGTAGGGATTTGAGTTCTTAAATTTGTGTCCTATAGATTTTCTAGGTGTAGACCCATCATTTATGTGCAGCAGGACCCAAAAACCATATACCCCGATCCTCCAGTTGTCAGTCACTGTGCTCGGTGGATGGGCTGCGATGGTGAACAAAACGGAACAGTCCCAGCCCTTGTAGAGGTTAGAGTCTACGCAGCACTATCTAATAGACTGTCTGTGATCAGGGGAATGTCCTAGGTCTGTGACATTCAATACAGTCACTACTAGCCATCTGTGGCCATTGAGTGCTTGAAATAAGGCTAATGTGATTGAGGAATTTTTAACTTTATTTCATTTAAATGAATTTAAGTTTAAATACCTTCATAAAGCTACTGGCCACTGTATTGGACAGTGCAGTCTAGAGAGAGAAGATGCATAATGCAAAAAGGCTCAGACTGGAAGTCAGGATGTATGAATTTGAGACCTGTCTCTGCCCTCAACCAGCAGTGTGACTTTGAGCAAGTCAAACTGGATAAGCCTGCCTTGGCAGAGAACAGCTTCCTCCTGAGGTTGCTATGGAGATTAAATGATAAATTTGTGAAAAAAAAGTCTTTGTAAACTACAAAATATCATGAAAATGTGAAGTGTTATTTTAATGAGATCTGTTAACACTACCTCTCATAAAGAATCTAGTGTTTCCAATGTCATTTGCTGTAATCTGTACCTTAAAAAAATCCTTTAGTTATAGACCATTCAGGGTATTAGTGAGAGCCTTTAAGCCTTATTAGTGAGTAATTATTCTCGTTTTCTGTTATAAGATTTGCAACGGAAGCCACTACTCTCTGTTTGTTAATATTATTAGTTGCCCCCTGTTGCAGTTAAAATTTTGGATGCAAATGGTAATACCAAATGGTATTACCAAAAATCTATTCTCAGGCTAGCTGAAGAACCCTCTATCATTATTTCTCCTGATCTCTGTCAAAATAGCAGTTAGAGGTGAGGTCTTGTGCAACGTCACTCCACTCAACAACTCTAACTCTGCCTCAAAGGAGCAACATGCCTGATACTTGTAGAATCAGATGACAGTGTTGTACAGCGCCTCCCCTTTGGGCCATTTACCTGCCTGTGTCCCTTACGGTGACAAAAGGGCATTGTATGGAGTATCTTACCCGTTGTGGAAGGGATAGCCCCATTCATTATTGTCCATGAGACATTTAGGACCCTTCTTGATTGAGAAAGCAGAGATGATAAATGAATATCCAGCACCCAAGAATCCAATCACAGCAAATAGTATGGAGGCAAACATCTGAAAAAGGAAAAAGACAGCCAGGTTCCCAAGGTGGTCCACAGGTTGTACTCAGCACACTTACCCAACCTGTTGCTGAGCGTGGTCACTACAGGAACATTACGAGGTAGGAAGCAGTGTTTGTAGGAGATAGGGCCTGTGGGGTCTCCCAGAATGATTTTAGGGTCACATGACAGGCAAGTTCTGCTTATGAGAAAGAGTAGATGTCTAGAAATTCTCCTCATTGGTCACAGTTACATTCCTTGAGGTCAAGACGATTGAGTCCAACCTCTCTTCCATGTGGTGATAGACTTTAAAATAAATATCTGAAGACATTTTATATCTTAAATAAGCATATTTTATATTTAACATCTCTTCATCCTTTCTACCCTCTAAAAGTTTTCTCTTCTCTGGATTAAATAAGCCCAACAATTCTAGTTCTTTTAAATGTTTTTATATGACAGAGATTACTTAGTGAAAAATCGGTCGTACTAGTATCTTTCTTTTTTTAATTTATAAAATAAAAAAAAAATTAGACAGTGCAAAAGGCTGACACAACCCTGGAGCCCATCCAGGCGAACTCTCTCTTACAAATGAAATTTAGTCCTAGAGATGCAATGTCCATTTTAAACGTTAATAAGAGAAGAGCATAAAAACATTAATATTTTGGAAATAGAGGTGGAAAATTATCACCTCTATTACTTTGGGGACATGAAGGTCAGCTGACCCAGGCTCAAATCTCAGCTTTGCCCCTTTTCTCTGTGCGACGACCCTAAATAATGGATGCTTCCTCAGAATCTTAGTTGTCTCATCTATAAAATGGGCATGAGGAAGCCTACCTAAAGCTCTCTTGTGAAAATTAGATGCACTAACCTAAGTTTAATGTCAGGTACAACCCTTCTCCCTTCATGTAGCACTAACAATCTTATCACAGAATATATTTGGGAGGTGGGGTTTGGGGGTGGAGAGGACTTGATTGTGCCTGGGCAATCAAAACCTATGTAATCCTGGAGTTCTACTTTAGGTCATATTTGTTTTCATATCACATATAAATGTATTTTTGGAGCAATTTTCCAGACTGATCTCAGGCCCTGTGTGTTTTATGATGCTTTGTCTGACTTTCCATGTAGAACCTCCCATTCCCTCCTTCATATCTCCCAACCCAGGTACTCTGACTGTGTATAATTCTATCACAGCACAGTGCCTACCACACATTAATGTGAAGCTTTTTAAGTCTGTCATCCCCAACCAGAACATAAACTCCTTGAAGCCATGGACACAGTGGATTATGTGAAGCTAGTTAGGACATTGTTCTGTTTTTCTTCTTCCTGACTTATCAAAGGCACTGGGTAACTACCTTTTGGATGTTTGCAATGATTAAGGTATTTTATTATTCATTTTTTATATTTTTTTCCTTTAGTTTTTATGTTTAAGGTATCCTAAATTCACTCTCACCATCAAGAACATTTGTGAATAGGCCTAAGAAATACTACAAACATTTTTTCAGAAGAATGTAGTTTAATATTCATTTATTTAGAAGGTTTGTGCCAGTGTAACAGATACAATTTTTACAACTGTGTTTTTTGGGGAAAAAAATAAGAACATTTGTGAGTATAATTTAGGTCAGAAGTAAATGAAAAATTTTGGTCAATTTATCATGTTAGAGAAGGCTGTCTCTTTTCCAAAGGATGTCTTGTTGAATAATTTTGGGAACTGATGAATTATATAAAGTTAAATAGGTTTCATTCCAGTTGTACTTCTTTGTGATGTGCTAATGTATGTAAACTTTCAAGAAGGGGACATACTATGTAAGCAGGAATGTAAGAACATTATTAACTCTCAAATTATCCCTCAGAAGTAAGGGAACTACCTTAGAACTGATTCTTTATTTTATGTCAGGCAATAGGGCATTTCCTCAAATATTTTATTTGAACAACCAAGTACTATGTAAGGAAGACATTTGTCAGACACAACTCAATTAATTTTAGATGACAGAATTGAATACAAATTTTTTTTAACAGATCTCTGAATTATTCTAGGAAGGAGGACCTCACAATTTCTAGTCTTGGCTATTATGGCTAACAAGTCTTTTAAAGGACATCCTGAATGAGCACACTTAGTGTTTACAGTGCGGTGGATCACTAATATATACCTGTGAATATGACCTTGTCTCATGTAAATCGATATTTGTGACAAAGAGTGAAATTGCCATTGACATGAATACAAAAGTGTTGTGTCTCAATTGATATGAAAGAGAAGAGATGTGCTGTGGGAAACTTTTGATGGCTCAGCAGGTGTCTTTAGTCGTAGCAAAGACATTGATGTCAAAGAAGCACGAATATATTAAAAAATATGTAGGTGGGGGAGTCATACTTCAAAATCAACGTATTAAAATTATTTTATATTTTAGACAACATGTGATTTAAAATATGCACATATCACTGAAAGTTTACATATTAATGTTAGTCAGGAGCTTTTTTGAAACTTTATGGGAAACTAAGAGTTGGTTTTATATTAATTATTGCCTTATATTTGGGTCAATGTGGTAATCTGCGGAGTTTTCAATCTCATCAGAGCCTATAACTTTTTTTCAATGAGTTCATGTAACAGTACACTTTGGGAAATGCCGCTCCAATTCTGTGAGAGCTCACCTAGCCAGTTCTCTGTCTCTGAGCCACCTCCATGCTCCAGTGAAATTGCTGTTCAGTTAGACATATCTGGTATAACTCTAGGAATGGCCAGATTGTTCTAGCACAGCGACTGAGAACTTACACTCAGGTCGGTTTCTTCTAATGTTGTTTCTTGCCCTTTCAGAGCAAGGCTGAGTGGTCTGGAAACATTTGTTGGCATGTGGCCCTTGTCTCAGTAAAAATAGAGTCTAGAAGGAAAAGTCTCTTACGTCTTAAAAAGAGTTAAAAGTCTTCAAAAGTCAGAATTTTTACTAAATAAGTGGTTAAATATTTTTACAATTTTATTTTTACAAAAAAAAAAGAACATCTCAAAAACCACCTAGTGCAATCTTTTCACTTTCTAACTAAAAAAAAAAAAAACAAACACAAAAAACCTCTACTCCTTGAGAGCCTTAGATGTGTAATCTCACTTAATCCTCTCAGCGAAGCTCTGAGGTGGCTATCGTAATCTTCATTTTTGGACAGGAGACTGAGCCTACTAGACTTCAAGGTAATTGCTCTAAGACAAAGGAATAGGAAAGTGGTAGGATGGGCCATGTTTCTCTCTTCCATCACATCTTTTTGCTTACTTGACTCGAGTTCTGATTATTAGTCAGAAATCATGAGACTACTGGTTATTAATAAATAATAGTATATACAATTGGGGTTATGAAAAAGAAAGATCATATTTACAGGAAGGCAGTTTGAAAGCCTGAGACCTGGGTTCCAGGCCTCTCAGCATCACCCAGGTTCCCATCTTTCTGGACTCAGCTTCCTACGGTAAACAGCAAAAAAGGTTGGAGGATTCTAGAAGGTCCCTCCAGCTAAACTAACCCAGGGTTTCAACATCTGCTGGTTAGTAGTGAGAGAACCTACTGTGTGAGCTGAATTAAGCCTTTAGATATCACCCCTGGGGCATTTTAGCAGGCAAATGTTTAAAGACACAGAAAATGAGTATAAATGCAAAATATCCCTTATTTTAGTCTGAGTAAATGAAAAACTAAGTTAGTATGGAATACTAATGAGATGATTTTTCGCTTTACTAGAGTGTCCCCACTATAAACACTGTCCAATGAAATTATGTTAGTCATATACATATCTATTTTCTAGTAACCACCATTAGAAAAGTGAAAAAAAAATTATATATAGATATATTTTCTTTAACTCAACATATCTAAACTATTATCATTTCAACATATAACCAATACAAACATTTACAATGAGAGATTTTATATTTTTTTTGTACTAATTGCTTGAAATCTAGTGTGTACTTTATACTTAAGGTGTATCTCTTTTAGATTAGCCACATTCTACGTGTTCAATAGCCACATGTAGATTGTGGCTACTGTATTAGACAGTATAGTCTGGAATATTTAAAAATGAATTTTTGTTAGTAAAAGTTTTGAAAATGTATGGATGTGGTCTGCTCCAAATTTATGATTATGATTACTCTCAGCAGGGAGAGCAATGTAATGGAAGAGAGAAACATGGTGATTCTCAATTGAATCAATAATGTGTTGTTTCTTTATAAAATGATCTGAAGAAATATGGCATTGGATTACACTTCTTAAAGCTCTACTTGGTATATTCTGTTTTAATATTCAAATTTGAAATAGTTCACCTTAAGATGATTCAAAAAAACACCCCAAACTGATTTTTCATAACTTTTCCAAATTAACAACATGAAGAAAGGTACCTTTATGTCACTTCACTGTTGAGCATTTTAGGTTCAGAAACCTTAAAAAATTGCCAAATTATTACTCAGACATATCATTGGTCTTAAAACCAGTATTGGATGACTTGATTTATCATGGGTTTCAATACAAAATTTTTTATGTAAGAGGAAAATTATTGAGATCAAGTTGAATATATTGGAGAGTAGGCACTCTACACTGGTGTTTTCTGAAAGTAAACAGGCAAGAGGCTTGGAATATTTTTGGGAGGAATTACTGGGAACAGCAGTAATCTCTGTAGTTGGGTGTGAGGGTGTGGCGAGAGGGGGAGCCAGAGTTTGGAGTTGGGAATGGGAGACTTCCTGTAGTCTTTGTACTATGGAAATGCTTTTCCTCATTTAAATGAATAAACAGTAAATAGGGACACTACAGTGCAATGGTCAAAGGTATGGGTTACAGGCAGACCAATCTGGGTCTGAGTCCTGGTTCCTTCCTTATGGCTTTGGGAGGTCAATCTCCCTGAGACCTCCATTTTCTTTCTGTGAAATAAGGCTCAATAATAAGTACCTGCCTGAGGAAGATCATAATATGTAGGATAGCCTAACCAACAGTAAACAGGGCATCGAAGGTACACTAGAAAGCCAGATAACCCAAGGTGGGTGGGCTACTAGATAATGCCCAGTATTTCACTGAGAGGATACCCAGAACTCTCTTTTGCTTGTTTCCAAGTTTTCAATAATTTCTCATGTCATTAGCAAGTACTTGATAAATGTCATTATTATATTGTAATATTTCTACTATCATATCCTTGCACACTCTTATTTTCCACAAATACAGAGAGTGTAACTCTGGGCAGGAAAATAAATTAAACAGGCTACTTTTTTATGGTTTGTTCTGCACACCTACCTGTTCTGTTCACATTGCTAAAGAAATGTGTTCATGTATATGCTATAAATGCATCCCTTGAAATGGAAGATAAATACGTGCTCTAATCAGATGTCCTCTAATCTACCACTCATCAGCTACAAGACCTCCCTCTCTGTTGGGCTCTGGGAATCAGACCCCAGCTCTGCCACTGTCCATGGTGGGTCTTTGGCCAGGTGTGTATTATGTCTGCTGGACCAGATGGAGGCCACACTGGGGGCTGGGAAGGAAGGAAAAAGGGATGGTTTGGGGATATGACATGGTTTTTAGACTTGGATAGTGGCAACATGTTGGAGAAGCATCTCTGTTGGGTGTGGAGGTTCTTCATTAGCCATAACTGGAAGAGATATATAGAGATTCCTTGAAGTGTTTTTTTTTTCCCCCTTAAATCATTAAAGTTCTGTATTTTCTGCCTCAGCCAGGCTTGAGAAGTAGGTAAGACGTTGGGTTGGGAAGTTGTGGTCAGAAAGTTAATGTACATGTGCCTCAGTTTTATTGTTCTAAAAATGGACTGTTTAATGCCTAGCTCAAAGGGTTATGGTGGGAATTGAGCTTTATTAAGTAAGGAAATCACCTGAAATCCCTACTCAGCGTTCATTTACTTCACTCACCCAACAGACATTTATTGAGGATGTGTCTGCAATACCCCAGGCATATGGTACAACTCTCTCTTTTCCTGAACTTTGTGGACCAAAAAAAGGAGGGGGGGTTCTATGGAAAGTAACCTCACATACTGATCTGATTGTCAGTTCTTAACTAGGCGTGGTGGATAGTGATGCCCCAAGTTTATAACGTCAACACACCTTCGAAATATCAGAAATAATACTCATGGAAGGGAGTATTAACTCTCGAGACAGCACAGATCTTGTTAACTATCCTGTAATTCAATGCCACCTTGGTTTCTCCAATCTTCTTTATGTCCCCTTCTTAATTTCAAATGTGTAAAAGAAGCTTTTGAGAACTTACTCTACAGCATATGTCATCAGTTTGGCTCAAATAAACTTTTATGAAAATTCTCTGTAAGTTAGGATATTTCTGGTATTGACAACACTGTTTGCCCCAAACCTTGCAATGTCCTTATGAAAGATAGCAAGTGCCATGATCCATTTTACAGCAGAGGATTTCGAAGCATAAAGAACTTTTAGTAAAGAAATAGTATTCCATACATTATTTCTTCTTTCAAGATTATTATTTCAAAAGAACTGTCTTCTTGAACCCCCTTACAACTGGCTGAAATGCTCACTCCAGAAGTGCTCACATAGGAGGCATCCCTAGGGGGCACTGGTGAGCCAGGCAAGGGAAGATGTGCTGACTTTATGATGAAAACACTCCTTTATGATTTGTCCAAAATCTTTCTTCCCAACAGGTCTGTAAACCATCTGGTCTTGTCTATGGCCTTTAACAACTGAAAATGATTTAAGGATGCTGAAATGCCTGCATCCCCTTTAACACTACCTTTACCTTCAGTCCCATTATTAAAAATACTCTTCAAGTCAAAGTCAAGGTCCTCAAAAGTGTCTTATTAAAGAATATACTTTATATGAATGAGTTGGTGAAAATCATTAGCTGTCCCATTGGACCCTGAGGGATCCATTTTTTTAAATGATTAGAGGGCAGAAGACCCTGACCAGCCATATATAAGCTGCCAGGAAGCTGCTGAAAACTTCCAGTATGGGAGGAAGAGGTTGAGACCTAAAAACAAGCCAAGTGAAGGTTTTCAAAGCCCACCATGGAAGCCACCCTCCTCTCACAGTCTTTGCTCCTGGGCACACTCTTCTCAGCTTTCATTTAGTCTAGTTTTTTAAAGAGTGCAGACCCCTGGGGCTGGGCTTTGGTCTTGCTCTGCCTCAAAGGAGAGCTTACCTACATATTCCAGTTTCACAATGAAATTATCAGGTGATCTCAAGATTTTTTCCAGCTCTACAGCCACCACACCCTGCTTCTACTATTGATTTCTATAGCCTGGTTTTACTACTCAAGGAAAGGAAAGAGAATGATGCAACTGACTTCTGGGAACTACTCTGGAAAGACAGCAAAGAAGAGAGGAGAGAGAGAGGGGCCAGGAAAGGATAGAGAGCAGGGCCATGGAGACAGCAGCAGGATTTAGCTCTGCAGCCCACAGGCCTTTCTACCCAGCAGGGTTTCTTACACAGTGCTTCATAGAAGCCCAATGTTCTTCAAATGCCTGGAGGGGAATGCTGTGAATCTTTGGAAAAAATTCAAGTCTTGCAGCATTATAGCACTGATCAAATTATGCTGCAGCTTTCTTCCTATTGTCTGACAAATGTTTGTAAATACCTTTCTTACATAAAATGATTATCTTTGTTCCAGAGCCTCAGAACCATAAGGAAACAGGGCTCTAAAGCAGGGGCATGGACATAAGAAGAGATGAAATACTGCCATTTGCAACAACATGGATGGACCTCAAGATAATCATGCTAAATGAAATAAGCCAGACAGAAAAAGTTGAAAATCACATGGTATCATTTATATGTGTGATATAAACCTAAAAGAACAAGACAAACAAACAGAGACTCATGGACATGGACAATAGACTAGTAGTTACCAGAAGGTAGAGGGGAGGGAGGAGGTAGATTGGGGAGGAGAATTTAAATCATTTCTTCAATTAAAAAATAATAACTAAATTAATTAATTTTAAAAAAGAGAAACTACAGGAAATCTCTTAAAAATTCCTCAAAAAATAAAAAAAATAAAAATTTCAAAAAAAAAAATACAGCAGGGACATGGACTCAATGGCCGTTAGAGGCTGAGTAGGAGCCCTAAACAAAGGGCTCAGCCTGGCTCCATGTAGGCCTTTGTTGTGCTTAAACGCAGACCCAGGAGTTCCTGGTTAATTTTTAATTTTTGAAAAAGAAATAGGATTCTAAGATAATTTTAGTGAATTCTATTTTTAAAAGTTGGTGGCTGATTAATAGACAAACCAAAAACAAGAAATACTCCTGCTGGCCACCTAGAGTGTGGTCGTCGCTGGTCCAGGACTCACTGTCTTGCCGGTACTTCCCTTTTTACCTTCATGTTACATGCCATATCAATGTACTTGAACTCTTAATGTTTTTTCTTTAAGTCGACTCTCTATTTTATTCATTTATCATCATGAATGAAAAACTAGAACCTTTAGCAAACATAAACCCAACATTATTGAATTCGTAGTTAAAGTTGCTTGCATCCCTGCAGTTGGAGACTTGTTCCCCTTCATTGAAAGAAAGATTTGTGAGGGGTTGTAAATAGGAAAGATGTCTTTCCATCAAAATAAGATTGTTTTCTTGATAAGATCAAAGCGTTGATTTGAAAATTTAATTGAGAATTGAAATAGGAATAACTTTCCACGTTTTTGAAAAGTATAGCACATCTGTGTACCTGAGAGCATGTCCCAAAGTTGGAAAATTCTGGTGTGGTCCAACTTCCTCATATTACAGGTGAGCAAAGGAAGGCAGAGAGCAGTGACTTGTCCCAACCCAATGTCCCAGCATTCTCCCCACTCCCTGGAAAGGTGATGCCTAATCTCTCTGTCCACCTACGAAAAGATGGATGGCTACATGAAGCAAGAAAGGAAACAGAGACCCTGAGGCAAAATCCAGGGAGAAGCGGGGAAGTGCTGGGGGCACTGGGCTTGTGAACCTGGCAGTGGTGTGAATGGGGACTTTAGGGGATACTGGAGAGAGGAGGTTACCACTTGTTATCTTGTCTCAACCCTCCTTTACAAATGAAGCAGTGCAGGGCCAGAAAAGGAAATGACTTGTCCAAGGACTTGGGGCCTCCCGTCACCGAGGGGAAGGTCCAGTCCCCATCGCTGCCTTCCTAGCCTGCATTCTTACATAACACCACTGTAGTTTCCCAGCTCTGATACCCGCTGCTTGTTTGTAAAATCTAGAATGGTACTCATATCCTACAAGTATGAGGATGCTGCTATTTTAAAATGTACTACTATTGTTATTTTTCACTCACAGGAAGATTTCCATCTTCATCCCTCCACTAGTTGTCTGCAGAGTCTTGCTTGGGGCTGGTTACTGGTCTCCACTCCCAAGATGCCCACACAAGGAGATAGTGTGCTCTACAATAATTCTGGTATCTGCTCCCCTGGTAACTCACCGCATATCGGTTTCCACATCTCTTGCTGCCACAGCATCCACAGCAGTCACTTTCCTTCAGGCCCAAGAACAGGTTGGCAGGGAGAAGCATCTACCAGCAAGAGAAGCATCTCAGAGTGGGCCAAAGATGTGAAGCGAGGGCCTGTGCCTGCCTGCCTAGAGTATTTAGATGCCATTTGTCTTAACTGCAGTTTCAATGCAGCATGATTTCAAGATTTGACCCCCTGAGTTTCCACTTAGATGTTGGGTTAAGAAAAGAAAAAACATGTCATTAAAAGTGAGTTTCTCTCTAAAGCAGAGGTTCCTAACATCTACTGGAAACAGGGGTTAAGAAATTATTAGTGACTGAGTGGAAGGAGAATTCCCCGATTCTCTTGGTTTTCAGTCAATCAGTTTGTTAGAAAGTGTATTTGCTACCACACCCCACACCCTAACCCCATGCACCAATACTCTTTTGGTAGAATAAAGAAATTTGTGGCCTTCGGTTTGGTTCGTGGAACTTAACTGATCCATGAGAAATGCCAGCCCAAGTTTAAATTACTTGGTAAATTTAGTGGGCATGTCTTTGTCAGGTCCTAATAGAGAGGGAAAAATTAAGGCACTGACTTTTCATCATGCAAAACTTAGGCTTTTGTTCATAACTAAATATCTTCCTTGTCGATAAGTACCCAATTTGAGGACAGGGTCAAAATCTCCTATAGGGTAATTTTAAGGCTTTCCTACTCACCAAGAATCCGCTTCCTAATATTCCTCCGAAAAACCAGACCTCATCCGAAAGATGGTAGATGTCTATCTCTTTTCCTCCAGGAAAAAATAACAGAATGTTAGCTATAAAGGCAATCACAGAAAGCAGAATGAGGGTACCCCCCAGGCACTTGGCAAAATTCCCAGCGCACATGCTGGGTCAGTACAGTACAGGTCTGTGATAAAAGCTCCTCACTGTCTCCTTCTCTGGGTCTCTTCAAAGTTATCAGCCAGAGTCCTAGTAAATGGCCCCAATTAAATCCGTATTTTGTAGCTGAGAAGCAAATCAGCTGGTACACTGTGTATGTGGAGCTGCTTCAGCTTCTCAAGTACAGCAAAATCTCAATGGCAATGACATGTTACATTCTCCTAGACTTGGAGTCCTGTTTGTTGTTGTTGTTGTTGTTGTTGTTGTTGTTGTTGTTGTTTTTGTACCTCCATAAATGAGTTCATGTTCAGAGCAATCGTTTTGTCATGAAGACCAAGTATGTTCTGCAGACTCTGGTTCTATTAGGATAAAAGTTCTGCCAAA
Organism: Eidolon dupreanum; assembly: GCA_028627145.1. NCBI lineage: Eukaryota > Metazoa > Chordata > Mammalia > Chiroptera > Pteropodidae > Eidolon > Eidolon dupreanum. The sequence goes on along the minus strand of CM053507.1, from coordinate 72,702,985 downwards.
GTTGGATTAAGTGTTTAAATGGGCTTACGTAACAGTGGCTCAGACAAAATAAAACAGATTTCTTCACTATGAGACTTCTCAGAACCTTCATATGCTCACATGCATTGTGACTCATGTGCATTGTGAGAAAGGTAGATAGCTGTGGGGTGTATGTGTGTGTGGAGGGAGGGGGATGATCTGCAGAACCCACTTTATAAAATGCTTTGAAATTGATCCCTAGAGCCTCAATGAAGATAGCCTTTTAAAAATATGGTTAAAAGAAACTCCTCACTACTACCTTTGAACACAAAGAGGGAGGACATGGGTAAATATAAGCTCACAATTAAATCCCTAGATGATAGCCCTGTGATAAGGTATTTATTATAGGCAGAGCCTCTCTACTCTTTTGCAGAAACAGCTTTTCATGCCCCTGTCACGGGAAGGCACAGATCATGGGCCAAAAGTACAGTGCCTTCACACGCTCCTTTCCTATGTCTCTGGACTTACTATTCTGGACCATGTCTACTTAGAACAGTTAAAGATTCACCTAGCATCTCTGCCTCTCTTATGAGTGAGCATCACCAACTCAGTGTCAGTAATGGAAGCTGAAATTTTGTCCAGAGATGAAATATTTTAGACCTCCAGCAACAGAATCTTTTGTAGACACAGTGTGAGAGAAGATGAGAGCTATGTTAACACTTGAACTGTTCTTCTTTCAAGAGCTTAATCAAAGGAGTTAAAATGATTTCCTTTCATTGTGTTATAGGAGAAAACGCAGGACAGACACCTGATTTTCTTGACTGTCTCCCAGGAAGAAATGTTGATGTAGGAACTTTGGAATATGAAAATCTGATCCCCCTCTTCAATGATGTAGAGTCTACTCTGAACAAAAGTGAGCCCTTTCTTTCCTGGCTATAATCAGTATTATAACTTGGGTGAAGTTGTTACTTACTGGTTCTGGGGTATCCTGGAACTCCTCGCCCTTGATTTTTGGTGTCTGGTGGACAATGAATTGAAGGCAGATACCCAGCAGTGTATAAGCAAGCTAGTTTTATTGAAAGTGAAAGTACTCAGGTCTGCAAGTAGGCTGCTTGGAGTGGTAAACACTGTAGATAAAGTACACTCTCAGAAGGGAGAGCAAGCTGCTACGAGAGGTCAGCCCCAAAGCCTCCTGCTTCGGTCTCTTTTATTCTGCCTTCAAGGCTCCAGTCCTCCCCTTTTCACAATAGCCCTTCCCCTACAAGCCTTGATTGACAGATGTTTCTTGTGTAAGCTTCTTCTCTCTTAGCATGTGTATACCTGTAACGCACTCGGTTTAGCCATCAGGGGTTCAAAACTGCAATGTAAATTTATTATAATGATCATATAATGAAGCAGAGGTGGATTCTAGGTCACACCAGCTGTCCTTCTGTGCATGCTTATGTTGGGGAATTTCCCTGTCATTGTCTCGCTATTGTGTCAGGTCCGACAGTTAAGTCAAGGCTATTGTTTTAAAGCTATTTTTCATTTTGGCTGCTGTGGGGAGGGAGGGCTCCTAGTATAACTCTACCTCACAGTCATAACCTGAACTTTCCTGGGCCTCTTGGAAAAGTCTGCAGGAATACCACCTCTGCCTTTATGATTCATCATTGTGTCTCATGTCAGAGGGAAAGTGCACAGAGTGGAAATTTACTGCGGTCAGATTTAAGTACCAAGGAGGGGTAGGAGGGAGCTTTCTCAGGCATTTCTCATCTAAAGTCTACATCTTAGAATGATGAATAAGCAAAGATACACTCAGAACCAAAAGATTTAAAGGAATGCTTTGGGAAGACACAATGTAGGAATAAAACATGAAACAAATTAAACGGTATTATCTCAAAAGAAATTGTTTAGAACAAATTGTCTTATCAATAATATAACCTGTAGATTGTGAATTCAGAAACATAAATTTGATACGAGTCCAGAGTCAGTTAATAGTTTAGATGAAAGAGAGCCTTCTATGAATTTTAAATCTTCTAATTGGCCCAGTCTGAATGTCTTGGGAAAGCAGTCTCATCAGGTGTCATCTACTTCAATCTTGGGAAATCTTCACCTTTGGGTCACTAGATTTGCAGGTCCACTCAGAGTGAGGGACTCTCTTCAGATGTATCACATTAACCCAGGAGTCTATTTTCTGGAATTTGTTTGCAGAAGAGTTGGTTAGCAATACCCGATAGGGGTCTTTTTAATGAAGTGGAAGAGAGTCTTTTTGGAGATATCGTTTCTAATAGATGAAATCTCCAGGTTGCAGAGTGTGTTGGTTAAGGTCTTCTTGGCTCTGGAGCTCCCTATGAAGAGATCAGTCCACTAGAACATGGTTAATGGGATTTTATGAGTTACAAAGGGGGTGGATCTGAGATTTAGAAGGACCAATGGCAATGCTTTTGACCAGGTATTTGAAGGGTCTCTATACATTTTACCAACTGAGTCTCAATAATGCTGTTAGTGCATTCAAATAACTTGAGGATTGAGGGTGGTAAGTGCAGTGAAAGTGTTATAAGACTGGCCAAACAGCACAGACTTGTCAAAGTATCTGACGCATAAAACGGAGTTTCAGAGGGATTCCTCAGGTAGGAATCATCTTTTCCAGAGAAGAGGCAGTAGCCTGTCTTTTGTGGGGGACTGAAGCAAGGGAATGCTTCAGTTCAGGGAGAAAACATACAGACCACGACTAAAATATATTTGTATCCATAGGGGAGCTGTCTGAAATCCATTTACCAAAACTTGTAGAGTCCATTACGTGATTTAAAATGTCTTGGAGCAGTGCGAACAGGCTTCCTGGATTGTACTTCAAAAAGGTGAGACAAGCGAGATAGGTGCTCTTTGTGGCCTTACTAATACTCTCATACCCGTACTGATTCATGAATGTTATCACTTTTCAGTGAACCAATGGTTTAATGCATGTACAGTAGTCAGGAGTGGGTATTTTGAAGTCTCTTGTAGAACCAAGTTGTTATTTGGCCTGAGACAGAACTTTCCTTTTTATCAAGCCAACAATTGTTGGATCATCAGCCTTGTTTTTATCCTTTTCTGAGGCCAATTGTTGGACTTCTCTAACCTGTTTTTCTAAGTTGTCTTTTGGGGAAATATCATTTTGGACCATGAAGGAGGTGTGACTGCTGTTGGATCCTTGAAGGATGGCATTCCTTGTATCAGTGTCAGCAAGGTGATTTCCCTTAGTTTCCAGAGAGTCGAGTTTAGAATGCCCTGGGATCTTCACAATAGCTAAAGCAGCAGGTAAAATTATAATACCCAATAATTCCTGAACATACTGGCCAATCTGAATTTTATTTCCACTGGAAGTAAAGAAGTCACATTGTTTCCACAGAATTCCCCAATCATAAGCTACTCTGAGAGCATATGTACTAGCAATATAAATGTTGTCAGTTTTGACATTGGATTGGGTGCAGGCCGGTGTGAAGGAGAATGAGCCCACATAATTCGACTTCTCTAGCTGCAGTAGGCAAAGGCAAAGGTGCCATTTCAGTTACATCAAAATGTGTTGATATTGCATGACTTGCACAATATTCGCATTGTCACATTTTAAATAAAAACCACCAGCAAACCATGAGAAGCTGGCATTACTCAAGGAGTTTCCCACTGATCATCATAAAGGCTTAGGAGGTGATCTGTCAGTGTTCAGCAGTTGTGAGGAGCTTTGTGGGTAGCAGAGGGGAGAAGAGAAGCAGGGTTAAAGTTATTAAAATATGAAAGTTCTGTGAGAAACAGTTAACAGAAAGATTTCATAGGAAACGAGGAAGCTAACTGAAAAATGTTGAGTTTGATGAGAATTCAAGAGGGCTTCTGCTGCAAAGGGTGCAAAGATGATTAAAGGGGATATCACAATGGCTTCCTCAGTGGCCTTAACCAAAGGACAGTGGCCGTAATGGCTCTAAGGCAAGAAATATCCCCATGCCACAGGGCCCAGTTGGTACTATAATACCTGATGGATCGATGGTGGTCTGCGTGTTTTTGAGTGAGTACCCTAAGGGTATTCCCTTCCTTTTCATCTACATTAAGGAAAAAGGGGTATCTGATAATTGGGATGCCCAAAAGCAGGTGAGTTCATTAACCTCTCCTTTAAGATTTTGACCGCTGTGTCATCCTGTTCTTCCCATAAAATTGTTCTTTAGTAAAACATATTATTGGTTCAGCCATAAGGGAAAGATCTGGAATCTAATTTCAGCCATACCCAAAGAGCTTAAGTAAACCTTGCAGTCGGTGCTTACTTTTGGGTTTGGGAAAACTTAGGACACTGCAAAGCCTATCTGGATCTATATGCAGCCCTTGTTCTGCTATCATATGTGCTAAATACTGAACTCGGGTTTGGGTAAACTGCGGTTTTTCCTTGGTGACCTTATGTCTCTCAATGGTTAAAAGCTTTAGCAAGCTGTCTTCCTGTGAGGAGACTTGGAAGGCAAAGAAGCAAGTTGTCCACATAGTGCAACAAAGTAGAAAACTCTTTGGGATATTTGTGTCATCTCAGCCTTTAAGATTTGTGAGAAATAAGACAGGTTCTCAATAAATTCCTGAGATATTACTGTCCAGGTTAATTATTTTTCTTCCCAAGGGAAAGCAAAAAATATTAACTAGCTTCTTCAATTGTAGTGGTAAAGTATGAATCAGTTACAGTAAATAATTTACTTTCAATTGGGATGAATGTGTTACTGGCAATCAATTGTCTGCCTTGTGTAAGAGTCTGGGGATCAGGCATTGGGTCCCCCACAAAAGATTTGCGTAGCGTTCTGACGCTCAGAGAAGAAAGACAGAGCCGATGAAAAGTAGCAAACAGAAGAGATTTTATTAAGAAAAGTAGACAGAATAAAGTACGCTTGGAAGAAAGTCCAAGCAGGCACCTCGGTAAAGGATTGAGGGCCCGAGAAGTCAAGGGTCGGGGTTTATACAGACCTTAGGATTTCTTTGTTTTCCTGTCCTTCCCATCTCCAATGACACAAATTCCTGGCTCCTCCCTCATACGCTCTTACTCCAAGCCCGGACACGCACAGTGTGTGCCCATAGATAGGACGTCACACTCTTGTGCCCTGAAGATTTTAAGGGTAAGCGCATGCTTAGTTAACTAATTTTGCATCTACCAGTCCAGAGCTCTCAGAGTAAGGTCATATAATAGTCACCTGCAGTTAACTGAAGGAGGAGTGGGGGGAGGGAGGAAAGCCGTGAGGAAGGTGTCAGGCACAATGAGGCCTCATGCTTGCCTGTCTGGCTTCTGATCTTGAGGGAAGGAGGGAGGCAGTAGGAGCCTGAGAGACACCTGGTTGTACATATTTGGCTGAGCTGTTCTTAGGGCTGGGGCTTCCATAACCTTTCATTGCCCCTCTCCTACTGGCTCATATCTACCTACCCTGTCCAATATTAGTAGCATATGAGGGTTAGGAACAACAGTGTCCGGGGATAACTATGTTGTTTATTGCTCAGATGTCCTGGACAAACCTTTACCCTTTAGCCTTGAGAGTGTTACAGGGACTAGAACAAGAGATAATGAGGCTCTGAATCTTGTAATTTCTATGATGCACTTTGTACCTTGAAGGGCTTCTTTATTTATGGCGTATTGATTGATTCTGGGAAGGCATTTTGAGAAATATATTTGAATCTTCATAGGAGGTACATTGTGGATTTTGCCAATATTAAAGATTTTGCCCCAAAAGGGGTGATAGCTGATTCAGTAGGGACAAGTGATTGGTGCTCCCAGATTCAGCTATAGTACCATAGAAAATAGAGCAAATAAAAGATGTTGGAGGGTCATATAAATTGTTTGATTGGCTATTTTGATGGCTACTATCAAATTCTAGAATTGTTTCCTACTTTTGGGAGAAATGCTGGCATGACACTTTTCTAAGAAGTCTCAACCTTAGGGGCAAATCCAGTGCAAAATGAAAATATGGGCCCCTTGCTCACAATAAGAGTTTCAAGATGGTGGCATAAGCGTTAACCAAGTGTGGAGCTATTCTGGAGTGAGGCAGAGGGGAGTGCTGTGTGACTGCAGAGGAAGCATGTCTATGAAGCCAGCTTTGCCCATTGTAACTCTGCAAATCAAAGGATTTTAAGTACTAGTGTATCTCTTTGTAAAATTAAGAGAGAAGAGGCTAATAATATAAAGGGATTCATAGAAAAAAATTACAAGAATTAAGCCGAGAAATTATTAATATATTCTTCTGAAATAGCTTCTCACCAAATCCTTCAGGTAGCCAATTTTTTTTCCAACAGTAGGAAGGAGTTTGGTGCATCTGAGGCCTTTGACCTTAAGCCAGATTTGGTTTTCCCCGAGGATACCAAAGAATGTAAGACTCTTAGGACCTTCTTTGATAACTCCCAACATTCTCGGGGTCACTAATATCAACAACCAGCAAATGTATATTAAACCTGTTTGTTCGTTCATTCATTCATTCATTCATTCATTCATTCATTTCTCTGTACTTGCTGAGCCCCTGCCATTTTGAAGGCACTAAATAGGCTTTGGAAATACACGGATGAAGAAAACTCAGTCCTTTTTGAGCTTACTGTTTAAACAGGGCCATGTATTATGGGATAAAGAGTAATGGGAGCTCAGGATGGGGAAGGATAAAGAGAAGTGAACAACTTCAAGTAGGCCATGGTGTCTGAGCTCTAGCTTCAAGGAGTTTCCCAGGCATTTCAGGTAAAGGAAACAGCATATATGAAAGCACGAGATTTTGTAAGAGGAGTGATGAGAAGATCCATGGCCCCTCAGGAGAGTGTGTATGTGTGTGTCGGGGGAGGGGACAACGAGGCAGGAGGTGAAGCCCCATAAAATAGAGAATACTTTATTGAGAATACTCCTTGAAGGAGCTCATATTCCTTGTTCCAGAGTTGGAGTTTATCTTACGTAATGGAAGCCACGAGAAGACTTCCGATAAGTAGAGTGGCTTAAGGAAAACAAGCAGAGAAGTGAAGAGGAACCAAATTGGAGAGAAGTTGGTGGCCTTTCCTGAATACAAAGGCCTATTTGGTGCTATGAGGGCAGGAAGAAGTTGAAATCATGGCCTCTGCCTCCAAAAAGATAATGTAGTATTATATACTGAGCACCAAGTCGATGCTAGTATAATTCTGGAGAGAGGGTGAGTCATTTGGGGCTTGGTGATGAGGTAGGACCAGGAGAACAGTAAGAGCATTCTGGGAACTGGGAACTGTTAAACAAAGACATGAAAGTGAAAACAGAAGGCAAACAACATATAATGACAACCTACTGTGTTCCAGGAACTAGTCATTGTATAGCACATTCACGAGTGTATGCACACATGCGTTATTGGAATAACATTACTCATTTAGAGTCATTTAGACAGAATTGACATCTTTATAATATTGAGTCTTTTTATTCAGTTCAATCTTTTTTCTCAGCATACTTTCCTCAAAGTATGAGAGTTAAAGATGGTTAGACAACAAGGAAATAAACAAACAATTAACACCTCCCCCGCCCCAAACCTCAGTGTTGTAATTTAGACACTAACTCCAGCTGTATCAGAAATGACAGATATAATTGTCATCTCTGAAATTCACTTAATCTTTCTGGGTCTCATTTCCTATTTTATTTATCTGTACAATGCTCACTCTCTCCCATTTTATATTTTTCCCAAGTTTACAGATTTTCTCCATTTAGGGATAGATGGATTTTTGTCATACACTCAAACACACACTCTTTTTCTTTTAAGAGTATTTCTTATTTTTGAGAGTCCAATAGTTATAACAGACTGAAGGATGAAAAATTCATATTTCAACTATGACTTTAATCCTTGTAAATGACATAATTTCAGCAAGCATGTGAATCACTACCCAACTAAAGAGCCAGACAATTCTACCATTAGGAATAGAGGCTGTTTCCAGAAAACGGTCTCCCTCAAAAATGTTACTTGAGTAATAATTGTGTGACTAATTGGATTATAAATGGAGTAAATTAATTTGTGGGATTTGCAGAGATTAACAGTCACTAGCCCCTTACATTCTAGAAAGAGAATCCATTTATGGAATTAGCATGGGGTAGCATAGGAATTTCAGAGAATGAGAACAAGGTGAAACATTAATGGGGAAAGATGAGGTCTGGCGTATTCCACGTATTCCACGAGGCTTTGCAAGTCCTGGCGAAGGTGGGTGTATGAGCATTAAGAAAGGGCAGGCGTGGGCTTTCTCCTTTACAAATTTGCTCCAGGTTTTGTTTCCACAACTACCTAAGAATTTCTGTGTAGAGCAGCTATTAATTAACACCTTGGCCAAGTTACTTAAAGTTTTGGAACTTCAGTTTTTTTACATGTAAAACTAACAATAATAAAATAATAATAATAATATTAATAATAATAATAATAATACAATGAGAGAGTGGTGAAGATGAAGAGAAGTGACTTATGCAGAACACCAGCAATTCATAAACAATAAATGTTTATGTTTTGCCTTTTTGTGAGCTTTTCCCTCTTTTCTTCCCAGGCTACATTTTTTTTCCCACAGCACTTAACACCATCTGCAAGTAAGATATAATTCTTCATTGTCTCCTCCCAATGTGAGTGTTGTAAGAGCAGGAACTTTTGTTTGTTTTGTATTAGCAAAACAAACATGTAGTGAATGATGCCCACTACACTGTTTGGAAATTTTTCAAAATATTTATTGAATGAATGAATGTGTTTGTGGGAATACCATCTTTCATACTGCAACCCTTCCTTTGGATGGCACCATCTTGGATCGACTTGTTTGCTTGCACATCCATGTCCTGAGTGAATGAGGCTTTGGGGAAAAGTTCTTTGATGGGGAGGTATTAGAGAAAATTTGGATTCTTTAGAAAGATAGTCAAACCTGCCCTTGAAAATGATGTGCTGAGTGACCTGCTGGGCAGAGTGGCCATTAGAGGGCAGCAGATGGCTTTGCCATGCTGTGGTGACCAGCGCTCCACTTAGGGGAGCAACAGGAGTGGGATGGGGGTGGGTGGTGGGGGTTAGGGAACAGGTGGGGCCTCATGGGAAAGGGAAATAGAAAGCTTTGCAGAGAACTGATATTTTGGTTCTTTCTTTGCACTCACCTATGTATCCTTTGTCAGGGAGATCTGTGACTTTTGAGTGAAAAGTTATTTTTGACTACAGAGAAAAAAAAATAAGACATTTTCCGAGCAAGTTTCAGAATATTCTAAGATGTTACTACTGTAAAATGTGAATTTCTCTGACTCCTGAATCTGAATGAGGCTGAGGGCTGGGAATCCACATTTATTTAGCAAGCTTCCAGGTGGTTCTGGTCAACCTCAAGTTTGAGGCCCACCGCACCTAATGAATAGGCTCCAAACTGTGTATCATGGAGCCCTGATGCATGTATGTTTGCTTCTTTATTTCTTTATTTACGAATTATATACATAGATGACTGTTCTAATGTATACATTATAAAACATTCACAAAAATGAAAATTTTAAAAAGTTGGGAAACCATATACATTAAAATTTATATTTGAACTTCCAATGTCACATTTTGGATGACAGGATGAGAATAATTCATGCCAATGAAATCTCAGCTCCCAGTGGTCTTTCCTCTTTGTCCCAACATCTGCAATGCCCACTGCCATTTTCATTGAATTAAGTTTATAGAGCTTTCTTGAGAATGAATATGAGTAGATATTTGAAGAATCAGTTAATATTGGAGTCAATATCATATTGAGAATTCTATGATTTATCACATGACAAAATGTGCTACTGGTGTGAATTGTATTTAGGAGTTTAACACTTACTTGGTCAGTTAAAAGCAGTAGAGCTGTAGTGTGGTCGTGGAACAGTCTTTAGGGGGACAGGGCAGAAGTGCCTGGTGAGATTGATGGAAGTTCAGATTCTGGAGCCAGGTGCCCTATGTTTAATGCCAACTCTGTCACCGACTTGCTCTGTGACCTTGGGCTTCTTGTTCAACTTCTTCGTGTCTCAGTCTCCTGTCTTCTCATATAAGGTAATAATAACAGCACAACTACCCGTGAGGGTTGTGCTATTGAATGGGTCTGACACATGTGAAGAAAGGTTCTACATCAGAGTACATACTCTGCAAATGTCAGCCCTCAATGGGGTGGCAGACATAAGGGACAGAGTAAGCCTCCTTGCTACTGCTTGGGACGCAGCGAGCATAGGAATCTGCCTTTTCTTCCTTTTCTTTTTTAACCCTGAGGATTCTAGAAATCTGTCTCTGTGTTCTGGCTTCTTCCACACAGAGAGGATAAAATCACTATATTGAACAAACTCAAAAAGAGGCTTTGGTAGAAATAAGTAATAGAGATTTATTCAAGTGTCTTAGCATTTGCAAACTGGAAACACAGCTAGGCAAAAAAAAACCAGAAGTGTTCCAAAGAAGAAAAAAAGTTAAAAGTTCTTATAGCAAAAAGTACATTCTTGAGAATTATCAGTCCAGCATCCTTAGTCCTAGGACTGATCCACTATGGTTATCAGTCAGATGTCAGGTGGTCAGGATGAAGAATGCTGGATGGTCCCGAAGATGTGTACCAGGAAGTCTGGCCAGGTCCCAGTGGTCTGGATAATGACTGTCATGTGGATGTATATGTTAGTCCTTCAGAGGTAATCAGGTGGCCTGGACTACCTTAAGGTACGAAAGTATATTCAGGCATTGAGCAGGACTGGAAAGTTCAAAAAAGATTACATTTCCAAGCTAGTTAGAATAAGAAAGGAATCTTTCCTCATGTCTCAGTTTTCATAATGTTAATAATTATAGCAGTTAGGTTAAAGTGACTTCATTTTATATATTCCTTATCTTCACTCTTTCCTCAACTGAATATAAATATGGGGAAATAAAAGTATGAGAGTGAACAAAGCAGAGGGACTGTGTGGTTGTCTTTATATAGGTGCTTTAAAAGATTATATTAAAATATTAATTTTGATTATGATATTTTAATTAACAGTTTTCATAAGTTCAAGTTGGTATTTCAGGGAGGAAATTTTTCTTCCATTCTTCAAGGTTCTTCAGGCTAGTCTAATAATCAAATTGACTAGAGACAGATTAGCAGAAGAAAAACAAATGAAAGTTTAAAAACAGGTATACCTACCTCCTGTAAACACAGGAGAGATGCAGGGAACCAGGAAAGACACAGTAAACAAGGGTAAGATTGTTATGCAGATTTAAATACAGGCCTTCTCCATTGATAGTAAAGGCAGGTCTGATACAGTGAGGGAAAACACCCTTACAAATGAACATTTCTCTTACAAATGTAAATGTCCTTTTACAAAGCATAACTTTTACTTGGCATTCCAAGTAGTCTGCTTTTTCTTAAAATGAACCAGCCTAAAATAATCAATAACCCATTGAGTCATACATAGGGGTGGCACACTGCTCCTCTTGAGCATGAATTAATGATCAGAATAAATTATGACATTTTATTTTAAAATAACAAAATTTTAGTCTTTTCAGTTCTATATTGGAACCTTAAATGAGCATAACAAAGCATCCCTTCCTAGATGCTTTAAGAAAACTCATGGAGGCCACTTAGCACAGTGGCTTAGAGTGTGGACTATGTGGGTTTTGATCCTGGATTTCCCATTTTTGTTGTGAATGAAAAGAGGGGCTATGTAGTAAAACTAAGAAGCTCAGGGGGCTACTTGGCAGGCTTGAAAAGCTCAGTGACTGAGAGTAGCCACACAGGATGCTCTAATGATAAATTCTTAACTGGGCAGGTCATGGTGGGTATTCACATTCCTGGCCTATAGATTCCTTAATAAAAGATTAACCTTAGCCTGCCCCCCTGGTAACTCACCGCATATTGGTTTCCAAATCTCTCGCTGCCACGGCATCCACAGCAGTCATTTTCCTTCAGGTCCAGGAACACCAGCACAGGAAGGATCATCTACCAGCAAGAGAAACACCTCAGAGTGAGTCTGAGATGTGAAGCAAGGCTGAGATATGCCTACCTGGCTTTGTGAGAGGCCATGACCGTGATGTAGGACTTGGTGACCTAAGGGAATGGCAAGAACTAAGAGAGCAGGGCTGATGCGTGGATGAGTGTTACTGAGTATTTAGATGCCATTTGTCTTAAATGCAGTTTCAGTGGAGCACGATTTCAAGATTTGACCCCCTGAGTTTTCACTTAGATGTTGGGTAAAAAAAAGAAAAAACACCTCTCATTAATTGTCACAAAAAGTCAGTCTCTATTGAAAACAGGGTAAGAAATTATTAGTGCAAAAATGGAAGAAGAAACCTCTGACAACTGCTTCTCTTGGTTGTTTTCAATTAATCAATTTGCTAGAAAGTGTATTCGATCCCACACTCCACACCCCAACCTCATGCCCCAGCACTTTCTTGTTAGAATAAAGAAATTTGTGGCCTTCATTTTGGGTTATGGAACTTAACTGACCCATGAAAACTGCCAGCCCACGTTTAAATTACTCAGTAAAGTTAGTGGACATGTCTTTGTTGGGTCTTAATAGAGAAAAATTAAGGCACTGATTTTTCATTATACGAGACCTAAGCTTTTGTTGGCAACTAAAATCTTCCTTGTCAATAAGTACCCAATTTTAGAAGGATTGGGTCAAAATCTCTTTTAGAGGGATTTTAAGGCTTTCCTACTCACCAAGACCCCACTTCCTAATATTCCTCCAAAAAACCAGACCTCTTCTGAAAGTTGTTCATTGTTGTCTATCACTTTTTCTCTAGGGAAAAATAAGAGGATGTTAGCAAGGAAGCCAAACACAGTGAGGGGAATGAGGGCACCCCCTAGGTACTTGGCACAGCCTCCAGTGCGCATGCTGGGGTAGTACAGGACAGGTTTGCGATAAAAGGCCATTCACTGCCTCCTTCGTGGGGTATCATCAAAGTTATCAGCTTGAGGGTCCTAGTAGATGTTCCCGATTCATCTGTATTATAGAGCTGAGAAGTAAATCAGCCTGTGAACTGTGTCCGTGGAGCTGCTTCAGCTTCTCAGATATAGCAAAACCTCAATCGTGATGGACATTTATACATTCTCCCTTATCTGAAGCCCTTTTTATTTTTTATGAGATTACGTTCAGTGCAGTCATTTTGCCATGGAGACCAATAACCTCTGTTAATAATCTACCAGTGCAGACAAGACACTTACATTGTTGCAATTGTACACAGGGCTAGAATACACAACATTTGGAACTACTACACCTTTAACCTGACAGTGTTTCTGCCCAGATAAAGAAATATTTCCCCTGGGCTCTTTATAAATCACTGCATAATTGAGTTACATCCTAGCTAAAATCATGTCTCTGAAGTACTTAGTGGTCTACAGTGCATCTTTGTCTTTTTTTGCTCAAAACCTGGAATGCAAGGGTTATCCAAAAGAGCTTCTGTTAATAAGAATTAATGGTCTAGTTGAGTCTTGCTGAGCTCAGACCTATAGGAATTCTTTAAATGATAAAATCAGAATAACTATTTTAGTGCCTGACTGCTATATTTCTATACTTGTTATTCCATTAAGTTCTATCTCCTTCCCTACCTGGTGTGTTGGAATTAGCAAAAACAGTTTTCCCAGTAATCTTGTTCGGCTATATCTTCCATGCAGAACTAAAAACCTCTACCTTCTAAGGATAAAGTAGGGTTAGTGTTGGGTAGAGGAGAGGAGAGATACTGGTGAATAGACTGGAGGCAGAGCAAACAAAGTTGCAAGAGCAGCTAGAGAGTGGAAGAGGCAGTAAGATGGATAGTTATTGGAAATTTTGCCAACTGCCAGGGGTATGACTCAGTTACTAATTTGTAATACTTGGTGTTAGTGAAGAAGGTCTCTGTCAGGCCTAGACCAAACCCCACATTATGTAGCGACCCTGCTTTGTGCTCACCTTAGGAAGAACTATGGGTGGAAGAGGGATCCTGCTGGTTCTTTGCTGAGAGCCTAGAGATTAGAATTAAGAACAATAGGCAGTACGGTTTTAGCTAAGTGAAAAGCAAGAAACACCATTACTTGTGGTGAGTACTGTCCTACAATGGCATTAGCTATCCCTCTCAAGGAAGCAGTGAACAGGATTCCAGAGAAGTCAGATTGCATGGATGCTGAGGTTCTTTCTAAAGACTCTGTGAAATGTACACTGGTTGCTCTATAGAGATCTTTTGTAGATTTCAGGGTTGGGGCGTGAAGAAAAACAGCAAATGTTTTTGAACATGCATAATATACTGAACACAAACTCCACACCCTCCTGTGAAGAAGGAATCATGTTCCCTCTACAGCTGACGACCCTCCAGCTCAAAGAAGTATATCATGCAAGGTCATTCCAGCATAATAAGGGGAAGCTCAGATTTAAATCAAGACTGTGTCACCAAAACCCAAGCTATGGTCTCCCTAGCAGATTTTCCCTTTTGAAAATTAAAAACATCATTTTCCCCCCAATATAAACAATAGAATATACTAGGCATGCAATATTTGGATATAGTGATACATACTTCTGAACAACAACAAACAATTGTATCTTTTTTTCTCATTACAAGGCAATATGGGCTTTTTTTTTTCTTTTGTAGAAAAGTTAGCTATACAGACAAGTAGAAAGAAGAAAAGAAAACCCAACTGTGTTCTAACTCCCAGCAGATAAGGACTGTTATCACTTTACTGGCAATTGTTTCTCAACACTCCAAGCAGATGCTAATGAGTTGTATTTATAACCCACCAGTTTTGCTGGGGCGTTTGGGGAGTAATCCCTTGCAGGAGGCAAAGATTCTACCATGTAAGGGCTGAGTTAATCACAGGAGATGCCATCTTGGGGGTAAGCAGCTCCCTGCCTTTTCTCCTATTTCCAGGTCCTTTTGCCTCTAGAAGTTACCACATGGCATTTGAATAACACTGAGCAACACAGTCGTGATATCTTAGACTTTTCAGACTATCAACTAAAGTTGAAAGTCTATATTATCTGAGTAAATGAATGAAAATAAAGAATACAGTGGAGGACAATTCAGTTCTCTCCCAGAATTTTTAAGAAGATCTGGGACATGAAGAGTGGAGAGGGAGAAGCCTGAGGCCATTTATTTCCTGTGTGGAGAAGGAGAAGCAATGAAAGAGTGAACCTTCTGGAATGCCCTGAGCACCTGAGACTTCAAACACTTGGAGGATGTCTAACTTATTTATTGTTCAACTGTTAATTGTGCCTTCAGACCTTCAAGAAGGAAGTGAAACATCTAATCTGGGGAAAGGGAATGGTGGAGGAAGGGAAGCTTGGTGACATTCACCCTTAGGAAAGGGTGGGGGTCATGGACAGACTAGACAGTAGAGAACATTTTGTGAGATTCTAGGACTCTTCTATTTCTTTTTTAAAAAAGAGATTTATTAAAGCATCTGATTATAAAGATGGAAAACCATACAAATTAGAAACACGCAACTGTTATCTTCCACAGTTAAGTTAAAGTATTATGTATTTTTCTGTTCTAATAGCTGAAAACTTCAGATAGTCTACCCAACTCACTCACCCTGAATATTTGATTCATCCTTCCTGAAAGTATCCAGGACAACAGACAATCAAAATACAAACTATTGTATAACAGGCAAACAATAGTACCTTGCTCTTGCTTAACCTAGATTGTCTTCAAAAACTACTAAAATACAATACACTTAAAAATTCCTTGAGTTTTAATAGATGTCCATAAAGCTTGTCAGTGTTTAAAAACAAATGCTTAACCAAAGGAGAATATAGTTTATATCAAACAAGTTTGAAGAGCCCTATATCGCAGCATTCTGTAAAGTAACAAAACAAAAAGCTGGTATAGGGTTTATCGACAAAGGCAGAATTTCTTCAGGCAAGTATGTAAGGAGGCGGTGGTCTTTTTCAGAAATCTTCACTGCTATTTCATAAATTGGCAAAAACATACTGTGGAGGTGTTTCAAAGGCAGGGTATAGAGCAATCTCTGCTGTGTTTCTGCTGTTGATGTATTTATTATAGTTTCAAACAAAGTTGATTAGGTAAGCCTTAAAAAATGATAAATAAGGCAAAGAACACAAGAAAAAGGAAAGGAGGTTAAGGTCCAATGCCAAGAGGTCATCATTACAGGAAAAATCAAGTAATTGATCTAAATATTCTTTGATTCTTGGCAAATTAGTGAGAGAACTGATAGCTGCCAGGCAACTGAGAACTAAATTAAAAAGCTCTTAACAGAAAAATGGAATAAGCCAACCCACTTGATAAAAATTGCTCCATATACCAACATTGAACTGATTATAAATATAAGAAAAGAGAAAGCAAAAAGAACACAGGCATTATCAGCCATTCTCTCAGATGAATAGTAATGGCCAATGACCATACTGAATGTTGACAGCTGGCATTGAGTTCAGATGAGTTACCTCCACAGTCGGAAAAATTGCCATTAATAGGTTTACCACCATGTTCCAGGTCCCCAGGATGATCATCCCACTGCAGACATGGCAACAGCTGCAGCCCTGGAAGCTGTAGAACCAGTCACTGTGGCTCCTCTTTAAAGTCAGGGGCACTATTGGGAATCTCGCGGGCCTTGTTCTTGGCTGAGCCCCTGACAAAGGCTTTCTGCCCAGGAGTTGAACCCAGATAACCCTGTCACTGTGTCCAAAACCAAACCACACGTCTTTAAGCCCACTCCCGGGGCCCCAGCTGGCTCCTTTGCACCCACATACTGAGTGCCACTGGGACTTGTGATGCCTATACTTGATGGTTTGTTGTTTGCTCTCTGTTTAGCAGTGAAGCCCTTCAATCAAAAAGGCTAGAACCCTCCTTTTCAGAGACAGCAATGAGGAGGCGATGCGACTGAGCCCCACTTTGGGTCTAGTACTGTGAGAAGACGATCTCAGAAGTGAGAATAGAGGGCAGCTCAGGAAGGGACAGAAAGACAGTAGGGAGCCATTTGGGAAGAAGGAAAGAAGACCTTCTGGACTTCGCCCTCTGGGAAGTTTGACGACAGGAAATTAAGCAGCAGAAGTCCAGAGGCTCCTCCCTGTGATGTAGGTCCTTCATTCCTGAGCCAACAGAGCATGGGGAGTAGATGTTTTCCAAGTGACTCTGATCACCTTCAGGGGGCATGCTCAGTGCTTAGGTGAAGCTTACTCCTATTTGTCAGCCTGCTAGACTTTTTCACCCTGCAACTGATGAAGAATCATCAATTCAGTCTAATGCATTGCAATCAATGAATGCTTTCAAAACACCCACGATGTGTTCACCAATGTACCAATGGACAAAATATATCTGAATGACTTTGCCCTCCACAGTGTTATAACCTCCTACTTGTGGTAAGAGACAAGGGCAATCATGACAGGTTAAATGAGTGCAATGTCCCTTGGCAAAAGCACTAGGAATAGGTTCTTCTGCTTGTCTTAGAATAAATCACTGTCATGTATTCAGTCAGCACCAGGTGTTACAAAGTTCAGGTCCCCATCTTTGCTTGCCTGGATTATGGAATAGTCTTTTACAAATGATTTTCAGAAGGAAGAAAAAATAATAGAAAACATCAATGGACATTGCATGTAACATGAAAAAGAGCCATTTTATAAAACTTTTATAATGTGTATATAGATAATGGGTAATAATGCAACATATTTTGTTTACTATAGGTCTCTAATCAAAACATAAAAATTGAAAGCATTTAATGAAAGTTGATAATTTATAAAATGAAAGTTATTGATCTTTATAAAATACAAATCTGATCGTATATGCTCTTGCTTAAAGCCCTCAGGAAGCTCCATGACCATCATTTTAATATGAGTCTTCCATAAGAGGCAGAGTCCTGGGAGAGGCTAGATGACAACAGGACCAAATGGCCTGTAGAGTTAGAGGACATGGAGCCCACTCTTAGATTTTTCTATCTCAGAATCCTACCAGAGTTGTCATCCATGCCTAATAGGAGCCAACATTTATAGAGCACTTGTTATATGTCAGGTACTGGTCTAAGGGCTCTGTATTACTAACTCATTTAATCCTCAGAACACTCCAGTGAGGCAGCAATCCAACAAATATTGCCCCTATTTTTACAAATGAGGAAACCAAAATGACTAGCAAATGTTCTAGTTGTCTATCAATGTGTCATAAACCACCGTAAAACTTTGTATTTAACCCAGCAACCATTTGATTATAAAGCATGGCTTTTTGAGTCAGGACTTCGGGTAAGTATAGCCTGGGAGATTCTTTGGGCCCAGGTAGATAGGGATGATTTGCTTTTGTTCAGCTAGTGGTCACATTGGGCTGGTTTGTAGAGTACAAGACAACTTCACTCATGTGCCTTGATGGGAATGGCTGTAAGTATGGGCTCAGCTAGGCCCCTTTCTCCCCTCTGTAGTATAGTTGATTCAAGGCTCTGAGCAGTGAGAAGTGGAAGCCACCAATTTATTAAAGGCTTGGGCTAGAAAAACTGGGTCAGGGCCACTTTTATCATATTCCTTAGGTCACAGTTGTCACAGAGTCATCTCAGAGTCAAAGGGAGGGGCATGGACCTCATCTCTTGATGAGAGGAGTGTCAAAACTTTGTGGTCATCTTTAACCTGCCACAGTGATAAAGGTAGGATTTGAACCCAGAAATCTGACTCCAGCAACTGCACCCATAAATACCACAGTGCATTGCCTCGATAGCCTGAACCTGATATTTACTCTTCGATCAACACAGAATGGGCTGCCTGCATGCAGTTAGCTTCAAATCAAGGGCCTTTCTCTGGCATAAGCTGAATAATCTAGTTAATTATTTCTATTTTATATAGGTGGACACAGCTTAAATTGAGATTTGGACCTGGGGATCTTGCATCATCAACACCTAGAAGTTAGTATCTCTGATTGTTTTAAAAATCAGAATGAGCAAATGCAAGCATGCCCTGCCTCATGAGTCAGGTGCTGTGTAGCTTTCTCTAATACATGTCTCAGTACAAAAGGGCATGACTTGACCTCTCAGAGAGGCATGAACCCTGGCTGATGAATCTGTACCAAGAAATCTGCCCAAATATTGATTAGCTTTAGCATTCTTTCGTGTTGCTGTGGCTATAGGTGCAAATTAACTTTCGGTGGAACTCTGTCCCCACGCACACCCACTCTCCACAGGGTAGAATATCACTGAGGTTACTCATCCTCTTTTTAAAATTATATACACTCAAGGATTCTAAAGTAGACAAGTTTAGAAATTCCTGTCTTGATTTTAAAAGGCAACACAATTTAACACCACATTTGTTTTTCATATTTATAAATCTGACTTTATGAAATTATATATTATTCTTTTGTTCTATGACTTTACACAGCTAATTTCCCAATTATTTTTAAAATTATTTTCCCCAGTTATTTTTGTTTTAAAAAATTTATAAACATGTTAGAAAATAACAAAAACAAAAAGAAAACAAGCAAAATTTGAAAAATAACATCAAAAATAACTGGCTTAATACATTTATCATGTCAATTAACTTTTGTGGGGTTCAGTTTTCACTTTCATACATTTATTCCTTTAGCATATTTATTGAGCCTTTATGTATCAGGCACTGGGCTAGGCACTGGAGACATCTTAAATGGACAGAGATAAGGAAAACAGATATTAATAATACTAATAATAGGAAATACATCTAGTATTTGTTAAATGCCAAGCAATATACTTTAATTCTCATAGCAACCATATCAAGTATGTTCTATTCTTAATCTGCATTTTACTGATGAGGAAACTGAGGCACAGAGAGGTTAAGTAACTTGCCTGAGATCTTACAATTAGTAGCAAGATCTGGTATTTGATCCCATGCTGGCCGTTTCTAAGGAAAGAAAAAGGCCTTTGTTCTTAACCCCTATGATATACTGCCTCTTGTTAGTCAGAAGGTCTCAAAAATATATAATAACAAACTATAACCTATACCATGCAATAATATATGGGTAACAGAGAATTAAAGTGGGGACAGAGATCGCTCTCTGAGAAGGTCATGCTCCTTTGAAATTTTGTTCATTGTCAGGCATAGCATTTTAAGAAAATTATTTAGTTAATTATTTACTGTAAGCTTGTTACATGATAGGTATGGCTTTACGCCTTTTTTTATTATTAACTCATTTTATCTTGACAATGCACCTCTGAGGTCGGTATAGTAACTCATTTTCTCCTATGTGGGAGGAGGCTAAGGCAGTAGTAGAGCTCTAGTTGTGCTCAAGACCTCGCAACTAGAAGTGTCAAGTCATCACTTGAATCTAAGCCCACATATTGCTTATCTTAATAAAAAGAAAAGGCAGGGTGGTGGTGGTGGTGGTGTGGAGTGTGGCGGGAGTAGAGATGGGAGGGCTCATGTCTTCCCACTGCCCAAAGACATTGACTTTAAGGACCGATTTCAAGTTGCAAAAGGTTAGAGCACAGAGAGCAAACATTATGGGTGGGACCTAATTCAGAGGCCATAGAAACATTAAAACCAAATGTTAAAAGGCAGAGCTTGGTATAGACCACTGGTGTGATATGTGCTTACTCTGTATCTGACTTCCACTGCCAAGGGTGGAGAGTCCAGAAACCCAAGTTGAATGATGACTATCACTAGCTTAAAATTAAATGACCAGCTCCAAATCACAGAAAGTTAAATTTAAAATAAACAATTCTGCTTTTATAGACTTTGGGACTGAACTACAATTGGAAAAAAAAAATCTTTTCAACAATTGCTACGCAATTCACCTGGAGGGCAGACAATGCATCTTGAAGGTCTTCAGTGGTCCTTATGGACCACAAGACAACATGAGGCACATTGGAGAGAACAAATATTCTTTGAGATTAGCATTATTTTGATTACCCATATGTGTATCAAAGCTTCTGGCAAAGTTACAGACCAGAGCTTCTCAAACTTTAATGTGCATGTGAATCACCTGCAATCTTGTTAAAATGAAGATTCTGATTTGAAGTTCTGGGCTGGAGCTTGAGGTTTTGTATTTCTAACAAGTTTCCAGGTGATGCTGGTCATGTCATAGAACATACATATGCTCCTAGAATTACAGTGAGGTGGTACACATTTATTAGCATGTTTATTTGAGGCCAAATAGATGCCCTCTCTTTGACTTTCCACTAAATCTTACCTTCGTGGAGTGTTCAGACAGTTGCTGTTTGCTCTAGCAAACTTCTGTTCTTGAGACAGTCATAGACAGCTTGGGGATTTCAAAAAGTTCTGAGATTGGAAGAGAACTCTCATCACTCTGGCTTACTTTCTGAGTGCTTTAAGGTAGTAGTTCTGAAAATGTGAGCTCATTAAAAATTTGTGCTGACCTCCACCAGAGGGGCACTACTACTCAGCAGTCTATCTTCCATCTCTTACTCACTCATTCCCTACTATATTCCATGACTGTTATTTCAACCCTTTTCCACATTTCTCAAGTCATTCCTCCTTTTACCCCACTCCTTTGCATCTTATAATCTTTCCTCCTACCTTCCAGATGTGGAGACCCAAGCTCTTCTATTCGTCTTCCTTTCCTTTTAGCTTTTTAAGATTTTTATACCAACAGTTCAACCCAAAATTTATTTTTATTTTCACCAATTTTTATCATCTTTCTCTTCAGAAGATTAATTTCCTCACCTGTGCTCTTGTTTCTATTTTGACAAACCTCTGAGACTGTACCACCAATTATTGTTATTCTCTTATACATTTAGTATCCTCCCTTTACCCATTCCTTTGCCTTCTCAGATGCTCAGTTCTCACCTTTCTTTTTCTAAATATTTATTAAGGAAGTTAAAAAATATCTGTCAAGTGAAAAGAATTATATAATGAATTCCCATTCACCCGTCCACTAACTTCAATAATCATTAAAATTTGCTATTTGGGAACACCTTCTTTTGGCCCCTCTTCTTCCCTCAACTACCACCCTACTTCTTGGTTTACCAATTCTTGTCCCAGTATTGCTACAGAAAGTTCATCAGCAACATTTTACATGACTGAACCAGGGGCTATTTCTTGGGCCTCATTCTTCTTTGACTCTCCGCAGCATTTCACTTCTTCCTGAGGCTCTTCACACTAAGCAGTTGGAGTTACACTGGTCATCTGTGGAAGGACTTTGGGAGTCAACACTGTGCAGCTTACTCCCTCCCTGGAACTTTCAGGGCTACATTTATTTTCTGAACTTATCACCATGTCAAAACCTTTTATCTTACCTCTGTCTCAGAAATAAAGATGGGACAGTCCTTAAAGGTAGTGACTATATCTTCTAGAAAGTTCAAGTCCTTTAATGTACCTAGTACAGTCCCTTCACTTAATTGAGATACCATAAAATTTTAACTGATAATGGTTGCTACCACCCCACAACTATAAAACACAAGATAGGATTGTTTATCTACTTCTTGAACCTATAGTTTTGATCTCCTTTTTGATTAACCATACGGCTAATTACCTAAGCTTATAAGTCCAGAATTAACACACTCTTGTGCTTCCTATGTAATTTTAAATGTGTTTTAAAATTCGGGTTAACACTTAAGAACATTCATTCACCACTTGTTTATAATTAAATCGATAGCTACTCAAGTGTATGTGTGTCCTTAGCAAGATGGTGTTAGTGATGTGGCTTAAGGGGAGCTCAGAGAGTGACAGGAGAGATTAACCTACCTGATTTAAGTATGATACTTTCTCCCCTCAAAAACAAAATAAACACTTGAAAAATGACATCATATTGAACATTTTATGGCAAACGGCTTAGGCAATTATGTTTAGAGAGAGGTATGAGACACAGGAAATATCAGCCGCTTTCCTTCTCCCATGTGCACACACTGGCTAAGAGTCTTCACGTGGGCCACAATCTCATAGCCACCATGATCTTTAGGGCCTTCCTCTGCCTAAACTCAGGATACCTCTAGTATTTTCATTCCTGTGAGTTCTGCTCTTGGTGCTTTCAAAAGCTGCCTATAAGCTTCTTGGTTCATGTATCACCTGCATAACAAGAAAACAAAACAAAACAAAACAAAATAAAACAAAACACCCAAAAAGTTCCCCCAAGGCTCTCTGGTTGAATTTTATGCTTTGTTCTTGTGAAGATGGCTGGGCATCATCCCAAATGGAGCTGTCTTCTTAGACTGAGGTGTGTGAGACTTTGAGGCCAGACTGCTCTGAATTCTTCTGAGAAACTGGCTGGGAAGAGTCCCAAAGTATAAGTTCTGACTCTACCACTTAATAACTGTGGCCCTTGTGAAACTACTTAACCTCTCAGAGTCTCAGTCACTTCATCTATGATGTGAGATAATTGGCTATCAAGGGTTAAAGGAGATGATATAAGCAAAGGATATGGGACAGAGTAGCTACTGATTCACTTATCAATGTGTTCCATAGATATTATGGTCAGACACTATTTTAGGTGCTAGAGATTCGATGGTAAACAACCTCATTTTCAGGAAGATCACATTCTAGTGGGTTTTAGTTTTCTTTCTTGCCTTTTCCCTTTCCTTTTTCTTATTCAAAATAAGAACATCTACAGTTATGTCAGGTATACAACATTGTAGAGAAACTAATGCCTGTGATGTTCCAGCCAAACCTAGATCTGCCTCTGTTTGATAGTCAAGGTAAATAATGATTTTTATACAGGTCAGTAGAAAATAATTCTGTTCACTGACTTACTACCCTAATTCTTCTGGCAGAAAGAGGAGACTAGAAAACCCATGCCAGAGGGTAAATCATATTACTTGTACCCAACCTCCAGACCTCGGATCCCTGCCCCGAGTTAGGTGTCAGCCCCTGATGGTCTATCAGAAGGTAGGTCCAAAGACATTTGAATACTAGCTCCTCAGCGGGCAACAGGACTAACAGGGGAGATGAACATGGGCAGCTAAGAAGGTCATTGCTCTGTCTACAGAATGCTTAATATCTGTAGTTGGTAATGGGGCAAGTGTGTGGGGTGGGGGAGACAGAGGTAGGGAATAAAGGATGCATTGCTTTTTAAAGAACAGAACTTTTATTTGTTTATTTATTTTATAAAATAAAATTCAGGCATTTGACATCATACAGACCAAACACTGACCTTTAAAAAATTAACTGAATTTCCTAAGTTTTATTACACATTTTGAGTAGCTCAGACAAAACCAGGGTATGATCAGTTGAGGATCCAGTTCACATCCTCACATCATCTCATGCACCTGTATGCTTATGATTACCTTTCATCTTTAATGTACGTTCATATCAGCTCACTCAATTCTGCCAGTGAGGTGGCCAGACAGGTTTTACTATAGCTATTTTTCAAAATGGATGAGGTACTGAGACCAGAGAGGTCAAGAGAGTTGCTGAAGTTCACACAGCCAGCAAGTGACAAAAAAACTAGAATTAGAGTAAACATTCTCTGATGCCCTAGGTGAGGGCTCAGGTGCTGCCATGCAGGGAGAAACAGAATGGCCAGAAAGTCTACCCACACATAACCTCACTACTTATTGCAGACATATAGGGCCGAGCTTCCTGCTCACTCAGACTTCTCCTCCTTCTTCTTCCTATACCTCCTCGGCCCTAGGTAAAAGTAAACTGAAGAAATACATATAAGGGACTTGATTATTATATGTACCGAATATTGGTTTTGTTGGGAAAATATTATCTATTTTCCAATATCCATTTTCTTTGAATCAGTTGGTAATTGCTGTGTAACAAACCTCAGTGTTTTAAAATAATAGTACTTTTAATTGTTTATAAATCTACATTTCTTCTGCTCTTAGTTGGGCTTTCTCATGTGTCTGAGGTCAGTTTGCAGGTTGGCTAGGAGCTGACTGGTTTTGGGTGGCCTAGGCTGGGACAACTAGACTTTCCTTCAGTTGGTCTGTCATCCTCCTGCAAGTACTGAGGCTTGTTTAACTGACAATGGCAGAGTTTCAAGAGAGAGACTTAATGCATGCAAGGTCTCATTTTGCTGTATTATATCAATCGAAGCAAGTCATAAGACCTGCCCAGATTCAATGGGTAGCTAAATAGACTTCCCTAAATGAGAGGGTCTGCAAAGTCAAATTGCAAAGGAAGGCCATTAATTGGATTTGTCATTTCAATCAATCTGAGGATTCTAACCATGACTACCATGAGGACATGTGGGACTGAAACTGTTATAATACTGGATTTCTCAAAAGAATTTGGAAATCATATAAAATATTCCAACATGAGAGCAACTGAAAACAATTAAACATTTAAGAAACACTGTGCATGAACCTTGGAATTAGAACTCACAGTTCTATTGATTATATATGCAATATTGCCCCGGTAGCTCTGGCTACTGTACTTGTTTTGACCAAAGGTGGAAGGACCAAATGTTAAATTAATGTTTATCCAAAACTGAGGCCAAAACCAAATATCAGCTTCATAAAGTAAACACGAGGGATATAAGAATGAACCTGACACTTACCAACAAACTTAATTTTCATTGCAACTTTATTATTTTAACTTTAAATAGACTGAATTTAGATGTCTGACCAGCATCAGATCAATAATTACTCAGTGCTGGCTACCGCTAGATTACTGCTGCTGTAGCCAGTATTCTGCATGTTCATGACACTAAATAGATGCTCATTTTAACTGAAGCTGGTAGAGAAACAAGATATTTAGGGATACCTCACTATTATCTAATACTTTTTTACTTCATAGCATTTTTAAAGTATTTATTTAAGGTGTACAACATGATGATTTGAGATACACATACACACAAACACACACACACACACAGTGAAACAATTAGTACAATCAAGCTAATTAATATATTATCTCCTCAGGTAGTCATCATTTTTTTCTTGTCATGAGAACACCTAAAATCTACTCTAGTAACAAATTCTAGTATTCAATACAGCATTATTAGCTATAGTCACCATGCTGTACATTAGATCTCTACTCACCCTATATAACCGTAACTTTGTACCCTTTGACCAGCATCTCTCTGTACTCCCCATCCCACCCCAGCTCCTGTAACCACCATTCGACTCTCTACTTCTATGTATTCGACTTTTTTTAGATTCCACATATAAGTTAGATCATGCATTTTTTTCTTTCTGGCTTACTTTGCTTAATATAATGTTCTCCAGGTTCATCCATGTTGTTGTGAATGACAGAATATCTTTCTTTTTTAAGGCTGAATAATATTCGATCAAAGATGATTTATCATAGGTGTCATAGTCTGATTTTGCAGTTTCACTCACTTATTACATTTTGAAATGGTTAAAGTTATCTTTGTAATTTTAATTTATCCTCCCAATATGTAAAGAACTTCAAAATAGGACTTTTCTTTGAAAGATGCATGACCTAAGTTCAATTTAAATAATGAAGAATGAAATACAATTCTCAAAGTTTATTTTATTTAATGTTATGAAAGTTAGTACATTAATTCATTCTACAAAGTTTAGAATTATTGCATAAACTGTCAATTGATTTCCCTGTTGATCTAGTTAGTAGTTCTTAATGATTGTTTTGTATATAAAATAAACAGCTTTCACAATCATAATTCATTATTTTTATATTTTATTCTTGTAGTTGTAAATGTATACATTTATATTCTAGCTCTCCAATAGAATGTTAATGAAAAGAACACATCTATAGAGTCTTCATTCTAAGTTATATCCAAAATGTTTGCCTGTATTTCAAAGTGAATATTTAGATATAAGATATCTAGATGACATGATATGCTATGGCAGATTGTATTTTCTAGTGATGACCGTACAAGTATATATCCCATCCCACATGCTCTCCCCACAGTGTGCCAAAGATAGGTCAGGTCTATGCTCCTTCCCTTGAAATTGCTGTCATACTGAGGCTAGGTCATGAAAAGGCAATACAACTTCTGTCTGGTTCTCTCTCTAGGGACTCTTGTCCTTGGAAGCCAGCTGCTATGTTGTAAGGAAGCACACATGTGAACATTCCAGCCAACAGCTATGTGCAGTGCTGACAACCACACTGACTACCAGACACATGCGTGAATAAGCTTTTGCATGATTTTAGGCCTCAGTCTTCCACTTTTCCAGCTGAAGCCACAGACATGGTGAAGCAGAAACAACAGAAACTGTCCTCCCATGTATGTTCTGTCTGAATTCCTGACCCACAGAAAATATGAGATATAATAAATGATTATTGTGGCTTTACACCACTAAGTTTTATTATGCAGCTAGAGTAACATGTTTTATAAATAAGGTTGCTAGATAAAATATAGGGTGACCAATTACATTAAAATTTCAGATAAACAATGAATATTTTTTTCAGGTATGCCTCATTCAATATCTGACCCAGGCACTTAGCCTTCCTAAAGCTGAGACCCAAGCAGAAAAGCAGATTGTGGCTGACTGCGGCTGGAACTGAATGTCTCTTCATTCTGTCGATCAGTCTCTCTGATCTCCAGGCCCATTCATACGGATTACTTTAATTAGAGTTGATCAACAGCCCTAGAAAATTAGTTCTATTTTTTATTTTTTAAATTATTTATTTTACTTTTTAAAAATTTTTTAAAAATTTGCTTTTAATTTTTCAATTTCAGCTGATATATAATATATTAGTTTCAGGTGTATAATATAGTGATTATACATTTATATAACCCCTGTAAGTCTAGTACCCATCTGACACCATACATAGTTATTACAATATTAAACTATATTCCCTATGCTGTACTTTACACACACACACACACACACACACACACACACACACACACGTATATGTTTTATTATGCAACTGGGCACCATGCCTCTTAAAACATTGGCCTTTTCTTTTTTTTTTTTAAATTTTTTCTAATAAGGAAAGCAGATGAAATGAGATGATGTCTAAGGATTTGTTTCAAAATAGCCACCGGTGTGTGGGTGAGTATAGAGACATAGCAACACTGACCAGGGCTAGGAATTAGGTGGTTGGGAAGCTGATGATTGCTACACTGTTTGACTATTCTCTCTCTCTCTCACATACACACACACATATATGTTTATATATATACATATATATACATACACATACATATATATATATTCTCTCTATATATGTGTAGGTATAGATATCTACACATATATATGTACAAATTTGAAGTTTTCCATAATAAAAAGTTAGAAGAAGGGAAGGAAGGAGCTGTATATATATATGTAATATAGCTAAGACTATTCTATGTTCTAGAGCTAGGAAGAGCTTTCTACAGCTAGAAAGTCATCTACCCTGGACCAGTATATCATATATTAGATAATGGAACTTGGTGAGGCAGCGACCAAATGAAGACCATGTAAACGCAGCACTCGAACTCAAGCTTTCTGAATTCCACATTAGTGTTTCACATGGGTCACATTACACTATATTCTTTAATCATCCTGTCCCACATACCATAATTTTACAATTATCAAAAATTTGAAATATACTTTTAAAGAATTATGTTCCTTTGGATCTCAAAGAAAATGCAGACCAAGAGCAGAATGTTTGATTTATTTAGGTAATAATGGAAAATATATCCACATTTAAAATACAATTTTGCAAATAAAAGGTGAATGTGCTTTACATATAAATGTAGATAGTCAGTATATATTCTAAAAATATAATTACTTATAACTTTCTCTGATTAATTTCCCCCTGTCCCCAACCCTCACATACACACACACATTCACACACTCACAAACACACGTACACATTTAGTTAAATCTATCTTGACTCCAAATTCAAACAGTACACTTTTTTTCCTGGCATATATCACTTACTACTTAATATTTGATTTACCCATTATCTTATATAACTCCTTATTAATCCATTTAACAAATATTTGGTTGAGTGACAATTCTGTGCCCACCAGTTTCAGGTTTACAATGGTAAATAAAAACAGACTTGGTCCATGCCTTCATGGGGCTTAGTGGGAGGGAAAAAGTAGGCAAACAAAATAAATAAATAAATATTGAGATAAAAACCTATAAAAGAGTCAAACAGAATAGGAAGATAGAGAATATTGAGGTGAGCAGAGAGCACTGAGGATATGATCAACATTGTCAGGATGTTCAGGGATGTTTACAATGAGATATGAAAGGTGACAAGGGGAAACTCTTTCTAGGCAGAGGGAACAGCATGTATGGAGACCCTGGGTGGGAAAATTCTTATCCTAATTTGGTTAGAGGGCGATGAGCAAAGGTGGTACCGTAGTTGAATCGAGGGCAAGTGCAAGTTTATTTGGGGCCTTGAAGCTATGATCTGAGCTGGGGTAGCCACTGAAGTTTCAGGTAGAAGCTTTTTGTTTTTTTCTTTTTGCTAAGATCACTTTGGTCCCTGTGTGGGGAATGGATAAGGACAAGACAAAGGTAAAAGTCAGGAGATCAGATAGGAGATCATAGTAGTGGCACAAGTGAGTCTTATTGAGATTGGTGGTGGCAGAGAAGTGGCAATTTTGAGATATAATTTGTAAGTAAATATGACAAATTTGTTGAAGGGACACAGGGAAAAAGAAAGTCAAGAATATTTCCCAGGTTTTAGGCTGGAGCAACTGTGTTTATAATAATTCCATAGATGAAGATAATTTTTTCAAGGAAGAAAAAATTGTTTCCTTTATTTCCCTCTCAGGGAGAGAGTAATGATTGTTCTGGTAAATGACACGTCCTTACTAAGCGATGAACGTATTGCAGACCCAGAATCAAATCTCCCATCACCATGTTCTGAGAGCATAGCTTGGTGCCCACCACACAGGTAGACACTGAAAAAAGTTTATAACAGTGCGTGCAAACAAGTAGAACACAAGTAGAGAGGAACACCTGGAGATTTCTTCAACACACAGGATTTAAAAAGAACAACAATTTAAAATAACTATTGGTTATTTTCATCTATATTATATTTATATGTTTAGGGGCTATGCCCTTTTAAAATTTGTAGTAAAATATGCATAACATAAAATTAACCTATTTAACCAGCCTTAAATGGTTCAGAGGCATTAAATACATTCACACTGTTGTGCAACTATACCCACTCTCATCTCAGACCTTTTTCATCTTTTCCAGCTGAGACTGTGTACCCATTATACACTAACTCCCAATTACCCCTGACCTCAGAAACTACTATTCCACTTTTTGTCTCTATGCACTCGACCACTTCTAGGTACCTTACACAAGTGCAATCATACAATATTTATCTTTTCGTGTCAGGCTAATTTCTTAGTGTGATGTTTTTAATAATAATCCATGTTGTAGCATGGATCAGAATTCCCTTCCTTTTGAAGGGCCTCATGCATTTTATAGAAGCTAAAACGACTATGCTTTGTAGGAATGTTTAAATTGAAATATTTTCCTCAAGTGAATGGCAATGGACAGTGGAGGGTACTGGTTCAACAATCTGCTCCTTTGAAGAACAGTGCTCACTCTAACAGGGCTGGGCAGTCCCCTAAAGCTTGCTCCATTCTTGCCAAGGTGCTTCTCTGCTAAGGTCCTCCCAACACTAGCAGGGTTCCACTAACCTCCAGCCCAGTAATAATACTGCCTCTTTTGTTAATCTCCATTCTTCAGCCCCCACTAAGGATATCCATCTGAAGTGTGCAACCTGGTCCTGCTACTCTGTTCTTTAGTCTCTAATGTATTGTTGATGAATAAATGTCTCGGTCTCCTTGGCTCTTGATATTCAAAGTTAACTTATGTCTACTTTTTATGGTGAGTTTCAAACCTTCATTCAGAATTTTATTTACTCTGTCTAGGTAAATTTGGGTTCTTCCATCTTTATGGCAAAAAAAGACCATGCAACAATAAAAAATGATGTTGACAGTGATGAGGGTAGAAATGGGGAGTCAGCAAGGAAAGACCCAGGTTTGACACATATCTCCAAATATCATCTTCTATAGTCATTTTCTCCAGCTGAGCTTATGGTAAAGTGGAAGAGTGATAATTCTTGACAAATACTGGAATGTAGTTCTTCTGTGTTAATAATTAAGAACTGGACTTGGTTTAAAGCCCAAGTATGAGAGTCTTGATGCATAATGGAGGTACATGCCCAACATAGGTTATCTCTGCATGGGGATAACCAAAAAAGTAGTAAGAGGTAGGGCCAAAATTTCACTCTACAAATACTTTGGTGTATTCTATGCTATTCAACATGATTGCCATCATTTTAGGCAGGAAACATTTTTAAATGGTTGTTAAAAAATACCTACCATGATTAAAAAAACTCCAGCAACATCGATATCAATTCATTGAGGTATCCATAAATATTTTATTTTGTGCAAAGTAACTTCCTAGTGCCAAGTCAGTTTTTCAGACTGCAAATTGAGCTCTTTTAGGAGGAGGTCATGAAATCAATTTAGAAAGATAGCATTTAATTTTTTTTAATGAAATAAAATAGAAAATATTGGAGTATATCACAATTACTAAGAATAAGCATCGTTTTGTAGAATTTCAGGTTTGGTAAGGTGTGTGCATGGTGTGTATTTCGTGATGCACTTTTTACTGAGTTTAATGTACTTCTTACTGACGATCTCAGTGAGGGAGATAAAAGTTTGAGAAAATTGTCCTAGTTAACTAAATGAATTGACTGACATGTAGCCCTGGTTACTACCCTATATAAGTAAAATGTTATTGAATGTCTACCCAAAATGAGTTTGATTTTGGAGTGGTTGACGATAAATAAATAGTGGGGCTAATTTTACATTTTCAAACATTCATTCGTACATGCATTCATTTTCCTTCTCCAAAAACAAATTTAAGAAAGTTTATAAACTGTTGAATACAATGTAATAGAACACACACACACACACACACACACACTAATAAATAATGAGTGATAAAAATGATCTAAAAGTAGAAGTAGATTTAGAAAGTTAATTAAACCAGGACTAAAGATAACAGTTTTCAATTAACTCATATACCCTACCTAGAAAGTGATAGTATAATGAGAAAGGAAAAAAGTAGGCCCTAACAACCAGTACAGATTTGATGTTTACAGCTAAATGTCAATAATTTTACAAGCTGGTCAGATGCTCACAATGTCATTTTGTTCTCCTTTTGTACAGAAAAAATCTTACAGAATATCTATATCAAATGAGGTCACTCTCAGACCATGCGCAAGTGAGACAAAAGCAAAGTCACTGTGCAACGCTAAATACCAAACATTCCCCTTACTCACTATGTGGGTGACTGTGATTTCTTCAACAATCACAGCTTCAACCTCTCTCTAGTCTGTCCTCCCTACAGAGAAGACCTATTGAGATATCCGATTATAAAACAGCCTCCACTTTCTTACAATGCCCAATCCAGAGTAAGACCCTACTTAGAATCTCTCCAAATTTACCCAACCAAAACCCAAATTCTATTCTTTATTAGCTTCTTTCAGTCTTTTCAAGAGGCTCCATGGTACTACCATAGAGTGTGTTCCCCTTCAATGCAACCCTTGAAGAACCCAGTTTGTTCAACTACAGGTGTCCCTGGTGATCTTTGTCTGAAAGACATTGATAAAAGCAAAGCCAATAATCTGTTAGTGCTATGTCTTACATGGGACAATAAAGGATGTCTTTAGAAATGTATGTTTCTACATTTTAGAGAGTGCATATGTGTGTTCCTCTGTGAGGTGGGGAGGGCAGTAGTAGAAAAGGGATAACTTTATGGAGCTTTACTGTCAGTATTCTTCAGAATGAAAATTAGTAGTTACTGACAATTTCAAGTGCCCAGAGCATTTTTAGTCATGATAATTATTTAAGTTATGTTTTTGTTAAAGTACTTATCTTTTGGAGGTAGAACTGAAATCCATGCAGGAGAGAGGGGAAGTGAGTGGGGTTGTGGATAGAAAAAGGCTGGTCATGAGTTGATAATAAAGCTGGATAATAAGTATATTTATTATAGTATTTTCTTCATCTTTAAAATTTTCCATAACAAAAAGAAAGAATAAAAAGATTCCTGGAATTTTTCTTTTTTTTTCTTTTCTTTTCTTTTCTTTTCTTTTCTTTTCTTTTCTTTTCTTTTCTTTTCTTTTCTTTTCTTTTCTTTTTTTCTCTTCTCTTCTCTTCTCTTCTCTTCTCTTCTCTTCTCTTCTCTTCTCTTCTCTTCTCTTCTCTTTTCTTTTCTTCTTCTTCTTCTTTTTTTTTTCACTTAGCTGTTTCCAGTTTTAGAAGTCCCAAAGCTGAAGAGGCTGTGTCTGAATATGAGAATCAGGGTATTGTGATTCAGTAGAGGATTCTAGAGCTATGTGGGTATAGAGGTAAGGAAGGACAGCGCTTTCAAAGATGTTGTCCAAGGGAGTCAGAGAGTTCAAGGAGATTTGAAACCAAATAAATACTGCAACTGTAACAACCATCGGATAGAGTTAAGTAATCAGGTTATGTGTCATCTGGGAAGGATTTGAGATTCTAGAACATGACAAGAGGGTCTGGAATGTTAAGGTAAGAGTTGAAACCTATAAATATATATATATATATATATATATATTTTAGCAGAGCCCTGGATGTCTGAGTTCATATCTGTTGCTGTGGAGGGGTTCTTAAAGCTTACTTCGTTTGTACTGCTTGAGTCACAGAATCCAATAATTTCACTTAAGTTGGATGTCGAGATTTCTCAGATCTGAAACTTAAAAATCAAACACGATGTTTTTGAAAATAAATCTAAAAATTTTGTTTTCATTTTAATTGGGGTTGACCCTCTTTCAGCCTTAAATATTTCTGGAAAGAAGGAACCATTCATTCATTCAAAGAATACTATTGAGTACCCAGTATATACTAGGCACAAACATATTCTCTGGATAACTGATGTTTGACTATATAGAGCTTAGGGTCTAGTAAGAAAGATAAAAACTAATCCAACAATCTCATAAAGTTACAAACTAAGGTAAATGCTTTGAAGCATAAGACAATATTAAAGCATGCAACTTATTCTAGTTGGAAGAATTACCTGAGTAACTAGAACTCATGATTACTAGAAAAATAGGATATAAGGCAGCATCAGGAGATGAAAGTAATAACAAGCTGTTCTGACTAATCAGAAGCCTTGGCTTTTATTTGAAGACAGAACAACGAGTCTGCAAAGTGACATACTCACATGGAAGATGAAATTTATGGGTAAAAAGTGTCCCAAGGTGACGAAGCCATATTAGCCATCAGGAAAATGTTATGATATAATACATTCACTGAATTTGCCCTTTATTGTAGAATATGTTCAGTAGTAGGAACTCAGAAGCCTGAGGCATGTGGTGAATGGTGCTTCTTATATACTTAGATGAAAAACTGTTAGCTCAAAAAAAATTATACAAGTAAGTATCTTGTGTTTATATCTACATGGAACTCATATATTGTACTCATTAGTGGTAGCTTGTCTCCAAAGACATCCACCAACAATCAGGTCCTTCCCTTGGTGTACATATGTGCTGCTCCCTCATTGTGAAGTGTAGTCTATCCCTTTTATCCTTGAATATGAGCTGGCCTATTGTTGTTTGGTCATTAGAACATGGCAGAAGACCATTCTAAGCTCTGGGCCATTCTAGGCTCAGGGTTTGAGATCATTGGCAGTTTCTGCTTCCTTTCTCTTAGAGCCTTAAGTCATCATGTAAAAAGTCTAAACTGCTCTACTGGAGATAAATGCTGTGTGGAGGAGCACTGAGACATCAGATAAATCAGTGAAGAAGCCATCATGGATGTCTAGCCCAGACAAGCCTTCAGATGACTCAGCTGATAACTTATTGCCATTGCATAAAAACAAGCCAGCTAGGCCAAGTCAACTCACAGAACCATGAAAGCCAATAATACATTGTTTTAAGACACTACGTTTTTGGGTGATTTTGGCAGTAGATAACCGGAAGTCATCTTTAACTCCCAGTACCTACAAGAAGCATAACTTATGCTCCACAAATTATTCTTGAGCCAAATTTGAGTTGAACTATCCTTGGCAGAATATACTAGATCACTCTAAAATTCACTGTGGTTTTAGTAAGAGACAATGAGGAAAATGAGCAGAGTGGGATGAATTGTCTTGTATGCTCCTATGGAAATGTGTATAAAATAATAGTGATCAGTGGAAGACTAATATTTACTGATTTTCTATTATGAGCCAAGGACAGTAAGATCTACTTGACACATGCTATCTCACTTCATTCTCAAAATAGCCATCGGAAGGAGGTAATAAAATCATTCCCATTTTAGAGATGAGAAGATGGAAGCCACAAAGTTGCTGAATGGCAGAGACCAGTTGATGGATCTGTTTGATTTCAGTATCAGGTACCTTGCCTGAAATGTGCACCTCTGTCAGGAAGCAATTCCACAGAGGTCACCTATGGGAGTTACTAAATGTTCCTACAATGCAGTAGCAGATTCTTAGGAATTGTCCCTCTGAGCTTGACTCACTGGTGTTTACTTTTCTTTGTGTGAGTGTGGGGAAAGAGATATTTAAGGGTAGAGGGAATGCGACCATGGCTATATTGGAATTCACCCATGTTTTCTGGAATAACAACCAGGTACTGGCTCTTCCTTGCTATTCACAGATATACTCTCTGATATTCTGTTATTACCAAGTTAGAGTTGCAGGAGGCTCCAGCAAATTCAGAAAGCTAGAAGATTCCCAGATCTTGGAAGAGGCCAAGAGAAACAGTCTTATGGTATTTAGAGGAGAGGAATCTGGCAGAGAAGTGACCTGTCACATTCCTTTAGACCTCCAACCTGGCAGGAGGCTACATCCCCTGAACACCATTCCCAAACCTCCCTCCACCCAAAGCTTCCCTTCAGCGTTGGGGTGGGGCAAAGTCACCCCAGGGGAAAAATTCTGGCTTCATCAATCTGCCCTTAGTTTTAGATACTAAGAGCTTAGCTTTGCAGCACTATGGCTTCAACTTATGAAACCTTGGCATTCTTTAATACAGAATTGGCCTTATCATCCTTCTTTAGGGCTTGCAGAGGGGATATGTGTTGAATATGCCTAAGACATTCTTCAGACACCTCCCTTTTCCCTGGGCAATGTTTTCCTTTCTGAGGATTAGGTGCCTGCATCCTGCTTTTAGTTGTCTTTCCTTCTTTGTCTCAACAATTAGGTTCAGGAAAGAAAAACGCAGAAAGACTCTGTCCTACCCTGTAGAGTTGGGAATATCCTTGGGAAAAATGTTGAAAAAAGGAAATCAATGTTGTTGACTGAATTAAAGTAATGTTATGTTGTCTATTATGAAAGAGAAGTAAAATTATCATCAGGGGGCTTAAAACACTACTGCAGACCAGGAAAACTAGTACAAAGCATCTCCTGCATCTCAACTTTATACTAAGCACATTTATTTCTCACAAAAATTCTGTGAGGTAAATGTTATCTAATTTTTATTTTACGAATTAAGAAACTGAGGTTCAAGATATTAAATAATTTCTAATTAGTCTTCGGTAGTTCTTTAATAATTATTTTCAACCTATTGTATGATTACTATATATTTTGGTTTTCCATTTCTTCTTGGGCCAATTTTGGTTGCTTATATGTGCTAAGAACCTGTTTATTTCTTACAGATTTAAAATATTCGCTGCTGTAGACTTATGTCTTGTACTTGCTTTGGGATTTATTTTGTTTTATTTTTCAAATCAATTTAATTGAGGTATAATTTGTATATGTTGAAATATATCTGTATACCTATTTTAAGTACATAGTTCAATGAGTTACGACAAAGGTATACGCCATATGTCTATAGTGGCATAATCATCACCTTTCTATCACCCTAGAATTTTCCTTTGCTCCTTTGCTGTCAACCACCACCTTCTGGATCTGGGCAAACACTGTCTGCTTTCTGTCACTGTAAATATGTTTTGTCTTTTCTAGACTCATAGAATGGAATCATACTGTCTGTTCTTTTTTGTCTGCAGTTTGTTTTGATGAGTTTAATTGCTTTTAGATTCACTCATATTGTTGTATGTATCAGAAGTTTGTTTCTTTTTATTACCAAGTAATGTTCCATTGTATAAATATACTATAATGTTTATCGTTCTCCTGCTGTTTTCAGTGTTTGACTACTATGAATGTGTCTTAGTGCTGCATTAAAAATTACCGAAAAAGCCTAGTCATTTAAAAAGAAAACATTTATTATATCTCGGTTTCTGTGAGGCAGGAGTTTGTATTTAGCTTAGTTGGTGTTTCTGCTTCAAGATCTCTCACAAAGATGTAATCTAGGTGTTGGCCAGGCTAATTGTTCCAGGATTGAACAGAATTCAGTCCCTTGTAGGCTATTAGACTGAGAGCCTCAGTTCTTCCTTGGCTGTTGGCCAGAGGCCTCCCTCAATTCCTTGTCACATGGGTTTCTTCTAAGGAGGTTAATAACATACTCACAACTTCATCAGAACAAGCAAGGAAGAAAGCAAGAGAGAGAAAATAATACAAAAACCAGTTTTTTTTGTAGCCCAATCTCAGAAGTGATATCTCATCATTTTTGCCATATTTTCTTTGTTAGAGGCAAGTCACTAGGTTCAGCCCATCCTCCAAGACAGGGCATTACACACAAACAGGAATTTTGGGAGATGGGGTCATTGGGATCCATGTTGCCTCCTACAGAATATGACTACTATGAAAATTTGTGCACAAGTTTTGGGGTGAACATATTTTCATTTCCCTTGGATAAATACCTATGAATGAAATTGCTAGGTCATATGGACATTTTGTAAGAAATTATCAAATTATTTTCTCTACTGGCTGTATCATATTACACTCCCACCAGCAATGTATGAGAGTTCCAGTTGCTCTACAAGCTAGACAACACCTTGTATTATGAGTCTTTTAAATTTCAGCTACTCTAGTGGATATGAAGTGCTATATTCTTGTGGTTTTAATTTGCATTTCTCTGATGATTAATGATGTTAAGCATCATTTTATGTGTTTATTGGCCATTTGTATATATCTTCTTTTTGAAGTATATATTCAAGTATTTTACCCATTTATTATGTAATTATCTTATTACCGAATTGCAAGAATTCTTTACATAGTCAAGGTCCAAGTCACACACACACACACACACACACACACACACACACACACACACACACACATTGTGTGTATACAGATAAATATATACATATACATATGTATACATACATCTATATATAAATTCATCTCTCTATATATCATCTCTCTATATATACATGTGTGTGTATACATACTTGTTTTGAAAAATTTTAAAGGACAAAGTCACTACACTCAAGACTGGAAGACTTCTCCAAGCTATTAACATGTGGTTACAGGGCTTTTTCTATGGCTTAGCTGTATAGACCTGAGGGCAGCCCTCTGAGCCACTAGAGCTGTAGCAGAAGGTCTCAGTTTAAAACAAGTTGGAGGTTAACTTTCGCCTGCAAAGCAAGTCTTGGAGGCCTTTCACTAACTCATGGGCTGACTCATGGGCTTTTATCAAGCAAATTGCTTCTGTGTCACAGTTTACTTTTCTATAAAATAGTATCAAGCCTGAGGGTTTGAGGCATGATTAAAATAATGTGTCTGAAATCATTAATTTTGAGACTGAGTAAGCTAGTTCATGTGAAGATTAAAAAAATAGTTATGCTTTGTTGGTTTGATTTTTTATTTCTCGTTTAGTCATCATTAAACCACAGGGCATTTTGTATTTTTACAAAACGATTTTACATGTCTTAATCATCCTTCATAAAAACATCATTAGATTAAAAAAATATGGAAGGGAAGAAGAAGGAGGAAGAGGGAAGGAAGAGGGGAGCAGTGTGACTTAGATAAGTCAGAATAATTCAGAAGGGAAGGGGAGGGCAGACTGTGATCCAGAAGTTTTAGTCTCTTCGACAGGAATGCTACACTTGTCTTTCTGAAGCTTGATAGCATCACCACAACATAGCTGACTGAGGAATCCAGCTATTCAAGTCAGGCGCTTTTTTTGGATTGTGGAGGTGGAAGGTCTGGAAGCCCTTTCATTTCCTATATCTTACTCCTGAAGCTTGGCATCAGTGGTTGTATTGCTTTAAACAACTATTAAACCAAATATTAATTTTGGTCTCCATATTTTTGGAAACCTAAGTGTCTATGCCTGTTCTACCTTTTAGAATCCCCCCCTACCCACAGGCAAACACCTTCCTGCTGTGGCTTCTGCCCCAATTAATAATACCTGGTTAATAACTATTCTATGGTACTTATCAGCCTCTTCCATATTATTGATACATTTCAAATATTTATGTAGTTACAGTTACCACACATCTCTCTCCTTCTAAATAATATTAACAAGATTTACTTGTGTCTTAGTGAGTCTCAATCATTGTTCTAAGTGCTTAATATAAATCATATCATTTAGTTACCACAACAACCCTGTGAGGTAGATACTGTTATTATACCCTTCACAGAAGTGGGGAAACTCAGGCACAGAAACTTGCCCAAGGCCACACTTTTAGGAGACAGTAGGCTGGAATTCCAGTCCAAACATTTTGATTTCAGGGTCTTTAGTCTACTATAATATTCTGCCTTCCCAACGCAGACTGAATTAAATGAATATTTATGAAATTGAATTAAAAAAAGATTTGTGAAAAAGAATGCAGACCATGGACAACCACGGTATATTTTCATCTCATAGTGACTGGGCCATGATATCAGAAAACTATCTGCAAATGAGAAGAGCCAAGTATAGGGGAACGAACTTTAACTTTAGAGCCTGCCTGAAATTGGCTTAAAGTCCCACTCATAACACTTAGCAGTCCTCAGATGAGGAATTTAGGCTGGTTGAGCCTCAATTTTCTTATCTCTCAAAGAGGACTGATATTTATATCCACTTCAAAAGGTGGTTGTGAAGATTAAATGAGGTGATATATAAATTTGTGTTTTATAGACTATAAAGCATTATAAATATTTGCTTTAGTCTAACATAAAATTATAAGAGCTATATATACACATATTTTAAGAATTTACTAGAAAAAAAGCAATAGAAAAATATTGTCCTTCTGTTTGAAAATATAATCTCAGTTCCAAGGATAGTGATTTTGTGAGTCTTCAGCAGGTTTTACATCTTATATGTAAGCTCTCTAGCACAGTTTTCAACTTGGCAATTAGACTCAGAGCTCAGATTTCAAAAGCAGTTTTATTTCTGTGGGGCCATCTGAAGAAAATGAGGTAAACTAACTCCCTTATAAGCCTCAATATTTTAGTTTTGATTTATTTAATCATGGTTATGTTTAAACAAAACTATACTTGTGTAGAAAAGACCTACTGTCTATTTGCCCCATATCTATGAGAAAGTCATCTTCTTTTGGCCATGGGTCTGAAGCAAGAAAGTTTCCCTTCTTAGAGAGGGAATAAAGAATAGAAAAGCCATAACTTTTAAACAGTGACCTCATTTCCATTCAAAGTATCGTTAGGACCAAAATAAGATTCTCTCTACAGCAGACAAAATGTTTTCTTCTTTAATTTTTTTTCCCACCAGGAAAGTGATCATTTCAGGAACTGTAAAATGTTAACAGAAAAGTATATTAGAATTATCATGAAGTAGAGATACTTATTCATGTTCTGGGATGGGCAATCAATATATGCCTGAGGAAGTTAAGAATATATATAGTCCCACAAACAGTAGGAAGAACAGATAGTAATAGATTCTTAAGAAGTGTTATGAGATTAACGAAATGTACCCTGTGTGTGGCAGGATGCCTCTATTTTCTAGCCTCGAGTAATCTTCCCCAATCTATCAAGGTGGGAAGCAATCTACAGTTTTATTTTTATAATCTCTCATGCCTGAAGGTCTTCATTGGCCAATCCCAGGATTATCCTTCTCTGCCACTCTCCTCTTGCCAATAACCAAATAAGAGCAAATACACACTCGAATATTTCAAGCCTTTCTCCATCAAGACTTGGAATTAGTGATGGAGCTCACACTAGTCCTCTTCTGGCCATCGTCCTGCAGTACACACACACACACACACACACACACACACACACACACACACACAAATGCACATACAGTGAAGCCCCAGCATCAATGCATCAATCCCTTTTTCTAAAGGGAATTCTCCTATATGTGGTAGATTGGAAGTCTTTTAAACTACTGATTGCAATCAGCTGAAGGATGCAGTCAAGCCTAACAAGGTCATGCAAGTGGGAAAGGCACATGGAGAAAATGTGCAAGTAATCTTGGACAAAAAAAATGAACTGCTTTATTTGT
Organism: Eidolon dupreanum; assembly: GCA_028627145.1. Classification (NCBI taxonomy): domain Eukaryota; kingdom Metazoa; phylum Chordata; class Mammalia; order Chiroptera; family Pteropodidae; genus Eidolon; species Eidolon dupreanum. The sequence goes on along the minus strand of CM053507.1, from coordinate 72,662,121 downwards.
AAGAAACCTCATATATTCTAAGTTATGGGAGATTTAGGAGATTTTCAAGGTAAGTTTGAATATATGCAACTTTCTTCTAACACGCTGACTTTAGAAGTCAATCTGCCCCTCCCCATCTAAACCCCCATCCATACCCTACCCCACTGTATCAAAATTCTTTCCTAAAGGGACAAGTAAATATCTAAAAGGTATCTCAGAACAGATCTTTTGTGCCTTGTAAAAAATGAGCCCTCCTAGTGCTCTTTAAAGGACTTTGAATGATGGATGTTCTAGGAATCTACCTGTTCTCCCACCTATTTTTCTTTCCCTGGGTTTCTTCCCCAAGCCCACGTACAGCTCTTCTTTCAAGCCTCTTATTCTAATAATGCCACTTTGTTCTTCAAAAATCTTTAATGTGCTCCACCTGTCCATCCCCCGCCCCTCCCCCACCACCAATAATGCTTCAACATCTCTCTGGATGCCTGTTGCTCATCTCCAAAGGATAGGGCCTCAGGGCCATAAATGAGGATGAATGCTTGTCCTCTCATTCCACTCAGACTCCATTCCATGTAGAATGTTTCCCCATTGTGCAAGGCATTACCTTTCTGTAAAGTGTTTACTTACCTTTGTGGCATAAGTTTAACTTGGTCCTTCAAGACCTATAGGCACCCCTCTTCTCACCAGGGGACTGAGAGGCATGGCCTTGCCTGGCCATGTCACAGGAGAAGCCACATGAGCTGACAGTGGTTGTTTTCTTTGCCACCCTTTCTGATTGAGGTGATCTTCCCTGTGCCAACTTCAATTATATGGTTTGGATTCTGAATCCCTTAATAGAACTGGTGTGTGTGTGTGTGTGTGTGTGTGTGTGTGTGTGTGTGTGTCTGTGTATTCTCAAAGTGGAGATGATATTTACCTTACTCCACATAGTTCATAGAAAAACTCAGATTCAATTTAGTAGCCCTGAGACCAGCATCTAGGAGTGTCTAACCAAGTCCCCACCTGGCCCTCCCATAATCCACTGGGATTCTGGGTGATTGTTTTGACCACTTCATAGATAATTTCTGTTGTCTCTCCCATGGCTAATGTGGGACTTTCTATTTCCACCCTCTGAAATGTCTTACTCATCTGCTACATAAACTTTCCTGAGCCTTCCTTGAACTAAAACCCTAGTTTGAATACTATCTTTTTGGGATAATGATCTAAATGATTTCCAGAGCACCAGCCATCCCATTGCTTTTCTCTCCCTTAGTAACTGGGTCCTATTATTCCTACCCTCCTTGAACCTACAGGCAGTGTCTCTCCTCAGGACCCAATGAGCAAAAAAGGGAGGCCCCTGCCACACCAAGTTTAAACAGGAGGGCTGCTCATGCCTAGGAGTCTCTCCCAATAATGATAGGGAGGTCTTCAATGCCTGGAGGAGACATGTTCTACCACCAACAGGTAGTCACCGCCACTCAATCTTGCTTTGGACTCTGGCATGATAATTAAGGGCTCCATATTATACTGTTTCCTATAACCTTTGTTCCATTCTTGACATTTCTAATGGGCTTTCTTTCGATTTAGATAAGAACTTATAATGTACATTTGTAAGCAAAGTTCTTTTTGAAAAAGAGCTTGTGATGCCATCAAATAAGAACTCAATCCATGGGAAAGCAATTTGAAAAAAGAGAGTTAAAATGTAACAACGTTTGTTACCTGTGTTTACAATTTGAACTAGCCATGGCTCCCAGTCAGGCACGCAATCATGAGGGTAAACAATGGATAGTCTACAGTGTACAGTGTTGCCAACATTTTTTGGATATTGTGTTTGGAGCATGTTAAAGGGAGGCTAGGCTAAGCTATGGTGTTCATAGGTCAGGTGTATTAAATGTATTTTCAACTTATGATATTTTCAATTTATGTGTTTATCTGACTGTAACCTTGTCAAAAGTCTAGGAGTATCTGAATTGTGATCACACAGCTTTTTGTAAGGAAAAATAAACAAACAAATGAACAAACTTCATTTTCCCTTATGTGACCTGAAAACCTTGGACTGCATTGTTGTTCTCTAGTGTGGAAAATGCTTTAGATACCAGTTAGGCCTATGAATACACAGCCAATCTCAATGTATGTTTCATTGCTGCTAAAAAAAAAAAAAATAGAGCAAGCCTCACCTCAAGATGTCTAGGAACCATGGAGTCTAATCATCACAATGTTCTCTAATAAAAGCTAATTATTTCCTTCTCTTTAATTGCTTATTTATTTTTGTAGCCTTTACTTATTAATGAAGATTGGATGTAGAAATGTTATGGGGCTTATTTCATGTGCCACATGAAATAAGATGATTTGAATAGAATAACTTTTCTAATTGAGACCTGAGAGAAAAGCATGTTTAAAACATAGGGAGACACAACTTATAGATCCCAAAAGCTGTATAAGCTAAGACTTTACCTTATTATTGAGTGATTTGATATATAGTTATAAAAGCTAAAATCATCATTTTTTTTTGAGAGGAGGTGGTACTGCTAAAATTTTAAATTATCTTTGATCCTCTTACTTCTTGTTGACAAGGTTGGATGTGCTATTCAACAGAATTAAAGTAGACATATTAAAATGTTAAGATACAAGGTTTTTCTTCATTCTTTTGTTTTTTTTAGTTTTTGTTTTTTTACTTTCTATTTTTCAGGGGTGGGGTCTTTTTGTCACATTTATTCTGTGTTGCTTCCAAAGAAACATTTATAAGAAGTTAAAAATGTGAGAAACCATGGTTATAGTTATTGAAATAGAATTACTACTATATATTTTCAGTACCTTCAGAAAATTTATTGTGCATGGCAGACTTCAATTATATGTAACATAAGGCTATTTACTGTGAGCTAATCATATTCCTCACACCAACTAATATTAAACTATAATTTCCAGGAGCTGAAAATCTGGTGCACCAGAGCCAGAACTTTTGTGACTACTATGGCTTCTTATTTTTAAAATGCCACGGTTTGGTCTGCAATGATGGGACTATGTATGACAAATGCTTATCCTTTTATCTAGTGTGGAAGTCCATTACATTTTAAAGCACATATGAGGGGCTAGGGAAAAAGAGAGGAAAATTAAATAAGTCAACAACATCTTCAAGACAGAATTTGATCAAAAGTAAATGTACTGTAGATGACTGTTCTGAAAGCTGGCATTAACTAATAATTGTTATGAGGATAGAATCTGGGAATTAGCTCCTTAATAACAAACAATTACCTATTTCTTATTTTTTTTCTGAATCTTTGTGACTCTTGTTTTACTTGTGAGTCATACTCTTCATGTTTTGAAATGAAACATCCTACCCTCTTTTCTAGTTATTTTCAAGGGTGGTAATGACTATCATTATGAATATCACTGAACTTCGAAGTGTTACTGACTTTGTGGAGATGACTCTGTTGCTAATGATGCACATGACTTCTAGGAATGATGAGGCCTAGCGATAAGGCCTCAGGAGAACAGCCTTATAAAAATGAATGCAAAATAGTTGTAATAAATTGTGTGAGTACTCAGTACCATCTGCTTTTAGTGATCCTTTCACTTTCCTGCTATCATATCTGTGAACTTCCCCAGTCTTGATTTCCTTGGTTTCCTGTTAAAGCAGTACTAAGGGGGAAAAACATTGAGCCAATATAAAGTATAAGCAGATATCTAACAAAAAAAAGTTCACATAAATAAAAATTTATGAATGAAATTGCAATCTCTTTTTACCTTTCCCCAGTTCTAATTCTCTTCTTCCCTCTCCAGAATAAATGCTATCACAAATATAGTGTGTGTAGCTTTTAAGTCTATACCTTCACATATTTTTATGTTTTTATATGTTATAATGAACTATATGTAATATTCTTGTGATTTTTAAAACTTTTATATAAATATTATAATACCTATTTTCACCTCACTTTTTCATTCAATATGACTTTTTAAGATCTAATCATGAAGATATAGATACGGTTCATTCATTTTAATTGTTGTATAAATTATCACATCAAACACCTTTTATTAACTCATTTTATGAAGCCAACATTATGCTGATACCAAAACCTGGCAAAGATAATACCAAAAAAAAAAACAAAAAACAAAAACAAAAACAAAAACAAAAACTATCTCTGATGAACCCAGATGCAAAAGTCTTAAAAAAAATATTAGCAAATCAAATACCACACCACATTAAAGAAATTTTCTAACCATAAATATATGGACTGCTTCTAATCTTTCTCTCTCTTTTTTAAAATTATGTTTATAAACATCTTTGCCTTAATTTTTTATCCTTATGTACACATGAGAATTTTTTTCTAGGGTACATACCTAGAAATAGATATGTTAAAGAATAAGATATGTGCATTTAAATCTTAATAGAAATTGGTAAATTGCTTTCCAAGTTGGCTGATCTAATATACATTCACATCATAAGTATCCAAACATTCTTGTTTATCCACAAATACTCAGATTTTTAGGATTTTTGTCAATTTGATGGATGTAAAATAGATCTCAGAACCTAATTTTATTTTAAAGTGAACACAAAACCATTATATCGTTAGCAATATTTCAAAGTATTATTAAGAGAAATTAGAATTTTAATTTCCTCTTGCTTAAATTTTCCCATGGTTTACATTCTGCTGATTTGGGGTGCATTACAAGGAAATATATTAATATTCTACTGAGAACACCTATAAGTGACTATTCATCTAGAAGTAGTAGCAGGTAAACAATCTAGCATAAAACTTTAGTTTTTTTCAGATGAAATAAAATATGTTCATTGTAGAAATGTTAGAAAATGCAAAAAATCAAGAGAAAAGTGGAAGTCACTTACAATCCCTCATCCAAAATAAGCACTGAGAGCATTGTCTGGTGTTTTTTTTTTTTCTATGCATATACATGAATGGAGGGTTCCTCCCCCCTCACAAAATTGGTGTCATGAGCATGTTGTTTTTAAATCTATATTTGCAATTGAACAATGTATTGTGAACATTTCCCATGTCATTAAATATTCTTATAAAACATCGTCTTTAGTGACTGTGTACTTCTCCATCAGATGAAGGTAACATTTTATGTAATGAATCCCCTAGTGTTGGACAGAATTCAAGGGCATGAATGGTTTACAGGAGGAGTCAGTGAACTTTTTCTGTAAAGGGTCAATAAATATTTTAGGCTTTGTGGAAGATATGGTCCATTGTAACACGAAAGCAGCCATAGGTAATATACAAACAAATGAGCATGACTGTGTTTCAATAAAACTTTATTTTAGACACTGAAATTTGACAGGTAATTTTCACATATCATAAAAAGTTATATTCTTTTGATTCTCCTCCAACCATTTAAAAATGTAGAAACAATTCTTAGCTCATGGGCTGTACAGAAACAGGTGGTGTCTGCTTTGCTGGAGACCTTAATCTTAGATTCTAATAGAATATCAGAACTGGATGAATCTCTATGAATGAGTAAGTATAATTTTTTCCTTTTTAGTATGAGAAAATGAGGACTAGAGAGTGTAACTGACTAAATTGTCTGCACTATTTATGTACACATCAATAGTGCCATGAAGAGAAAATAATTTCATTATGTAATTGAAAAGAACAACAATTCTAAAACACTTAAAAAGATATATTTAAACTGGGTAAAGATATCAAGATTTCTCTGATATTTCTTATAACTGCATATGAATCTATAACTATTTCAATAAAAAAGATATGTTTAAGCTAAAGAAAATAAAATATCTTGGAATCTACATCCTACTTTAGGAGGAAATCAAGAAACAATCTTTCCTTCTCAATAATATTTAAAAATGTTTCATTAACAATTGTTTAATTTCCTGATTTAAAAACCACATAGATGCTGCAATATATCAAAGACAGCACCAAATTCACATCCACTTAGAAATAAGTGTGCCATAGAACTTGCAATGACTCAAGTTATCACCCTTTATAAAGTCTGTTTTACAGCCACCTCTTGTCATTAAGTATAGATCTGGTCAACAAGGCCACTCCCAGGATTCTTGGACCCGACAAGGAAATATCATAATTGTTATCAGTTATGATAGTATTTTGCACTGCAATATCCTGTGACCATCTTCATTTTATGTGGCTAAAACAAAGACAGAGACGACTCCTCGGTCCCTCTAGAAATGCAGTCATGTCTACAGTGACAATGGGGCCTACCATAGTTTCAAACCATCTGTAATGGAAATGAAATGCCAGATGCCTCATCACTATCAGTGAGGCTCTTGTAGAACATATAAGTACAGATTGAAATTTTAAAATAATGTGTACAAAAGGAGGACTTCATACATTGGTTAGAGAGTTTCACACTTTCCTAGAGTCTAAAATTGGTTTAAGAATGGATTGATTGATTGATGTATTGTCTATTGAATGATGGTTCATTCTTCAACATTCAATGAATGCCATCCATGAAACTTGTCTTGGGCTAAGTACTAGAAAACTTCATTTTAGGAAGACATGGAAGTATTTGAAACCCTGGCTCTAAAGGTGGCTAGGGTACATCCACTAGCAACAACCAAAACTTCATTTATTAGTTCAACAGTAACTAGATGGTATAAAGTAACCCAAATATGTCTTGAATTTCTCTACAGTCTTCTAAAACTATATACGTAGTCTTTTCTGTTAGTATTTCATATATGGATAAAAGTATATTTTGTGTCTGGACAGAGTGTAAACTTTTTAATAAACTTTTACAAATTACCTCATTTAAATCTCTCTACTCTCTCTCTCTTCGGTAGTCTTATAAAATGGATATTGTTTTACATATTTGACAATGAAGGCAAATTAGATCTACAGAAATAAAGGGGCTTGCAGATGTTTGCCAAGTCAGTGAGGCAGCCAGCTGTTTAGGCTAGCAGTACAATGAAGTAGAAACAATATGTGGGCTTTGGGTTTAAACTGCCCTGAACATGAATTCTGTACTTGCATTTATAACCAAGTGCAGGAAATGGTGGCGTGTACTGAAGACTATAGATAGATCTTCAACAGGTTCTTAAATATTAAATTTTATGGACTTCTTGAGTTTAAGTTTTATTATCCTTAAATAAGAATCAATACCTGTCATGTTGTTATTATGAGAATTAAATGCGACAATATATGTAAAATGCTTAAATGCATAGTGAATTAAGAAAAAACTAATGTATGTGCTCTCACTTTTCTCCTGTCTCCTGCAAGAAAAACACTGAAGTTACAGTCTCTATGTTTTCAGCCAGATGGATAATTATGCTTTGTTTTCTGCCTGGGACAGGATTTGGTGGGCCAAGTGGAGGAAGAGGGCTATGGGGTTGGGGGTTTCTTAGTATACAGTAGCACAGGTTTCATTCTATACCCTTCTTTTTAGTGTGCCCCTCTATCTTCAACTGCACCTGCCATCCCCCCAGTACAAACATCTTCTGTTTTATTTTCCCTAAAACAGTGCTGTTCAATAGAACTTTCTACAATGATGGAAATGTTCTACATTTGTAGTGTCAAATAAGATAGTCACTAGCCACATGAGACTTTTGAGCACCTACAATGTAGCTCATCAGATAACCAAGGATGTTTAATTTCATTTAATTTTAATTAGTTAAAATTTATATTTAATTGTTCATATTTAGTAATGGCTACTCCAATTGGACAGCTTAGCTTCAGAGAATTGACCTCCAGTTGGGGCATGGGTAAATTCAATTTCCTAGAATCTTACTCAGCTTTGATCCTGTCCCACTTATTTCAGTGTAGACCCTTCACTCTTACCTCCAGAGAGAGCCAGTGACATGTGTTTGTGGGAATTTGGGTGATTCTGTGGCATATTTTGCTTTGGTTCTCAGCTTTCACACTTCAGGCTCAGTAATAGGTTGAATTATAACCCTACTCCCCAAATTCATATGTTGAAGTCTTACCTCCATTATCTCATAATGTGACCTAATTTGAAAATAAGGTCTTTGTAGATGTAATTGAAGATGAGGTCATTAAGGTGGGCCTTAACTCAAAATGACTGATATCCTTATAAAAATGAGGTATTCGTACACAGAGACATGCAAACAGGGAGAATGTCATGTGGACGTGAGAGAACAGATCAGGTGATGCACCTACAAACCAAAGAACCACACAGATTGACAGCAACCCCCCAGAAGCTAGGTGAGAAGTTTGGAGCAGGCTGTCTCTCACAGCCTCAGAAGGACCCAACACTAACCATATCCTGATCTTGGACTTCTGGCCTCCAGAACTGTGTGCAGGCACACTTCTGTTATTTAAGTCACCCAGTTTGTGGTACTTTGGTATATTACCCGAGGAAATTAGTACACTCAGAATTCAGTTTTTTCCTCTCTATATTCTCAGTTGCTGCTCGTCCTGCTTTAGAGTTTTATTTTTATTGCTGTTGTCTCCTCTCCATTCTCCATATCTTTGTGAGTATATGCCTTAAAAAGCAGACAAATAGACAAACAAACAAACAAACAAACAAACAGAAAAACCCTTTACTGTCATGTGAGTGATGTGTTGGAGGGGCAAGTCTAACTGTGTTCCATTTGCCATCTTTCTTGGAAGTTTTTATCTTCCAGTTTTGGATTTAAAAATTTTTATTTGTAAACATGAATCCTTTCTTTTCACTTCAGTATTTCCTTACAGAAACAAGCTGCCCTTGTTGAAAAAGCAAATAAAAATTTCTCCCAAGGGGCTAAGTGCTACTTGGAGAAAGAAAAGCACATTATTTTTTTAGGGGAGAGTTGTCTCCACTAATATCTTTCTTCTGTTTAAAATAGATGAAGAAAGTCAAAACTCCAGATGTGTCCGGGCGCAGAGAAGTGAGAATTGGAATTTTCATAGTTTTGCCTAGAAAAGATGCTCATATCACACAGGAAGGAGATTTGGATCTATAAATCTGATAAATGATTGCTGCAATATCTACTTATTTTATTTAATTAAAAAGTTTTTTCAATCACAGTTGATATTTAATATTATATTAGTTTCATGTGTACAGCATAGTGGTTAGACATTTACATAATTTATGAAGTGTTTCCCCAATAAGTCTAGCACAACCATGACACCACACATTACAATATTACTACAATATTATTAACTATATTTCCTATGCTGTACTTTATTTACATTCCCATGACTATTTTGTAACTACTAATTTTTACTTCTTAATCCCTTCACTTTTTTCACCTAATTCCCCAACCTCCTTTCCATCTGACAACCGTCAGTTTGTTCTATGTATCTATGAGTCTGTTTCTGTTTTATTTGTTTATTTTGCCTTTTAAATTCCACAGGTAAGTGAAATCATATGGTATTTGTCTTTCTCTCTTTGACTTATTTCACTTAGATACCCTCTAGGTCCATTTATGTTAACACAAATGCTAAGTTTTTATTTTTCTAGTGGTGAAGTAGTATTCCACTATACCATCTCGTTTTTATTCAACCTTCTATTGATGGACACAGGTTGCTTACATATCTTGGCAGTTCTAAATAATGCTGCAATGAACATAGGGATGCACATATCTTTTAGATTTCTTCAGATAACTATCCACAATTATGATTACTAGGTTGCATGGTAGTTCTATTTTTAATTTTTTGAGGAATCTCTATATTGTATTCCATAGCAGCTACACCAATATGCAATCCCACCAACAGTACATGAGTGTTCCCTTTTCTCACATCCTCACCAACACTTGTTGTTTGTTGATTTTTTTTTTATGATAGCCATTCTGACAGGTGTGAGACAATATCTCATTGTGTTTTTAATTTGCATTTCTCTGATAATTAGTGACATTGAGCATTTTTTTATATGTCTATTGGACATCTCTATGTCATCTTTGGAGAAATGTCTATTCAGGTCCTCTGCCCATTTTTTAATTAGCTTGTGTGTGTGTGTGTGTGTGTGTGTGTGTGTGTGTGTGTGTGTGTGTGTGTGTTGAGTTGTATAAGTTATATATAATTTTTTTATATTACACCCTTATCAAATATATCATTGATGAATATCTTTACCCATTCAGTAGGCTGTCTTCTCATTTTGTTGATAGTTTCCTTTATTGTGCAAAACTTTTTATTGTGATGTAGTTTCACTGTTTATTTTTTCTTTTGTTTCTCTTGCCCAAGAAGATATATCCAAAAAATATTATTAAGAGCAATGCCAGAGAGTTTACTGCCTCTATTTTCTTATAGGAGTCTTGTGGTTTGGGGTCTCACATTTAAGTCTTTAATCCATTTTGAGTTTATTTTTGTATATGATGCAAAAAAAATGGTCTAGTTTTATTTTTTTTGCATGTATCTGTCCAGTTTTCCCAACACCATTTATTGAAGAGACCATCTTTACCACATTGTATATTCTTACCTCCTTTGTCATAGATTAATTGACTATATAGGCGTGAGTTTATTTATGAGTTCCCTATTTCATTCCATTGATCTATGTGTCTGTTTTTATGCCAGTATCATGCTGTTTTGATTACTATAGCATTGTAGTATAGTTTGCTATCAGTATAGTTTGCTAGCATGATACCTCCATCTTCATTTTTCTTTCTCAGGATTACTTTGACTATTTGGGGTCTTCTGTAATTTCATATATATTTTAGGATTATTTGTTCTAGTTCTGTGAAAAATGCCATTGACATTTTCATAGGGATTGAATTGAATATATAAATTGCTTTAAGTAGTATGGACATTTTAACAATGTTAATTCTTCCTATTCATGAGCATGGTATAGCTTTCTATTTATTTGTATCTTCTTTAATTCTTTCTTCAGTGTCTTATAATTTTCTGAGTACAGTTTTTTACCTCCTTGGTTAAATTTATTCCTGAGTATTTTATTTATTTTTTTGATGCAGTTTTAAATGAAATACTTTACTAAATTTATCAGTTCTAATAGTTCTTTTTTTGTGGACTCTTCAAGGTTCTCTCTGTGTAGTACCATCTATGTCATCTGCAAATAATGACAGTTTTACTTCTTCCTTTCCAATTTGGATGTCTCTTATTTCTCCTTCTTGTCTGATTGCTGTGACTAAGACTTCCTGCTTGTTTATGTAGGCAGCAATTACACAAAGTTACAAGTCAAGAAGAAAAGCAAGGATGTGTTTGATGGAAGCAAGATTCCAAGTTGAATAAGAAATAAATGATTGAGTGGCTCACCTTTTATCTTGAGGAATTTATGTTGGAATTTTCCAGATTGGAATTAATTGAAGTTCTTATTCTGCATCTTAAAAATAGAAATTTATGAAGAATTAAAGAGAATTTTATTTAACACTCCATCTTTTTTCCCATTTTCCATGCAGCAAACATGTTTCTTTTCGGTAATTTGGTCTAAATAAATACCTTATAATTTATACAGTATTCTGAATAATAGTAATAGCAAAAGATTGTATTTGTTGAGCATTAATATGTGACAACATTTTAGTTACCCACTGCTGAGTAACAACCACCTTAAAATGTAGTGATTTAGAATAACATAAATTATTAATTCTCAAAATTCTGAACATTAGATGGGCAGTCATTCTGCTGATCTTTTCCAGAATTTCCCATGTGGTTGCATTCAGCAGGTAGATTGGCAGGGGTCTAGGCTCAGCGGAAGCCCTTGGACAAGGCATCTCAGTTCTCCATATGGCTAACTTGGGCTTCCATGTAGCATGGAAGTCTCAAACATTCCAGGAGGGATCACTTTAACAGCAAAGAAATCGAAACTGCCAGCCCTTTTAAGACCTGGGCTTACAAGTCCCAGAAGGTAATTTTCAGTGTATTCTCTCCATTATAAGTAAGACACAATTTAAATTTCCTTAGTTGATTTCAATACTTGCTGGAAGTCATCTCTTTAATTAGATTTCAGTAGATTCACCAATATAAATTCATACGTCAATACAATGTATTTGTCTTGTTATTTTTAACAGGAGAATAAAACATTCTGAGTTCAGTAATTATGAAGATTATTTAGAAGTATCCTTAATAAGTGCATTAGCCAAGGGAATAACATCCACAGCAATAGCCAAACATATCACTTCCATCCCACCAGAATTTAAAAAATGCCATCATCAATTGATGTGTCCTACAATAGATGATTGGATAAAGAAGCTGTGGTACATGTATACAATGGAATATTACTTAGCCATAAGGGAGAAGAAAATACAGCCATTTTCAACAACATGGATGAACCTCAAGATAACCATGTTAAGCGAAATAACCCAGACAGAAAAAGTTGAAAATCACATGATATCACTTATATGTGGAATATAAACCTAAAAGCAACTAATGAACATGACAATCAAACAGAGACTCATGGACATGGACTATAGACTAGTGGTTACCAGTGAGTAGGGAAGTGAGGGGCGAGGGTAGGTAGATGGGGTAAAGAGAATCAAATATATGGTGATAGAAAGAAATCTAATTATGGAAGGTGAACACAGTTACTGTTAAAGTGTACAGATGAAACTTATTGGATTTTGTTAACCAATGTCACTATAAAAAATAAATTAATTAAAAAAATATCTTCATGAAAATTTTAGAAACTGGAAAAAAAAAAAAGTCACCAGGACCAGCCCAGATTCAAGGGGAGAGAAAAGAGACTGCACTGTTTGAGTGAGGAACAGCTGATGTATACAGGGATGGGAGGAATTGTTGAGAGGCCGTAGTTGGAGACTATCTACCATAGACAAGCACTGTCCATATTGCTTTAAATGTATTATCTTATGCAATTTTTCACAATAACCCTATCAGGTAATTCTTCTATTTGCCATTCAGTAGTGACAGGTTGAAACTACTTACCTCTAATTTTAAAGCTCAATGAAAGTCAGGGCTTTTCCCATACCAAATAATATCTTGTTTATTCACTAACTTTCAAAATAGGAAGAATTCCAGGTTTAGTTAGAGAGTTATATTCTGCATTTGGATCTGTTGCTTGCTCTAAGTATTTTTTATCTTTCAGTCTAGAATACTTTATCTGTGAAGTAAGAATTATAATATCTTATTTAAAGGGTTCTGGGAAAGATTAAAGTAATTAAATATGTGAGCTGGGAAAGAGGGCCAGTGGTTTTATAAATTGGTATTAAGTAATCAGGAATACTTTTATATGCCTTCCACTAGCATTTCTGTTAATGAATCATATCCATTGGAAAATAGTTTATAAAGAAGACAAAAATTGAGAGCAATTTAGAGAGCCTGTTCCAGTTATCTCTTTCTGCATAGCAAACTACTTCTAATTTTCATAATTTAAAACAATAATTTATTATTCCTCACAGGTTTGTGGATTTACTGGTGGCAAGAATGCCTTAAGGATTTATTATTGTGGTTATCTTTAGAAAATACAATCTGCCACAAAGTCCTGCCTAGGTTCCTCATAATTAATATCCCAAAGTGGCATTTCTCCCCGTGTTGTCTCACCTTAGTTATGTTGGCAGATTCTGCCACCTGTTATGTCTTTGACAAGGAAAACCTTAGACTCAAAAGGCACTCTGTGTCCTGTCTCTTTCAGATACCTACAAAACATTAGTAGAGAAGATTGACTGACTGACTGACTTCTACTTCGGAAATCTCCCTCTAACTCCCTAAGTGTCTTTGTGAAAATCTCTTTAGCTTCCCTGAACTTTAGCATGTTCTGGAAAACTGGGGAGGGAGGGTTGGAGTAGATAGTCTTGAAAGTGTTTTCCAATAGCTGACACTCTATGATTTTAAAAAAGTAATTAAACACTCTACAAAAGGAAAACACTTTATAATCCATTTTTTGCAGAATCCTCAAAGGTTAGGAAAATATGTATTGACAATCATACTCTAATACAAACATGCACATAGTGTAAATTGATGACATGGGTTTGTATAACACCAGAACAATTTTGTAATTTGTGCTATCTTAATTTGATAGAAAATATCAGACTAATATATAGTAGGACATAAGATGATTTATAATGGTGACTTTCTAATTCTAAAAGCTTGATTTCATGTTAAAGTTTGACTTATATGTAGAGATTATTTTAAAGAATTTTCAAAAATATCTATAATTGATTTTACAGAGCAGGAGGGCAAGAATAACAGTATTATCCCTTTTATACTGTAAGCCATTTTGTAGATGGAGAAATAAGGAACCAGAGGGACTTTTATTAGGAACATTAGGTTTGGGCATGTCTAGGAGAAAATGGTCGAAATAATTAGGAGCTTAGAAATTACAGGAAATGAGTGGTTGAAGGAACTAGAATGTTGTCTTGGAGAATTTAGGGGACTATATTGTCATCTCAGATTTAAAGGGACATTATCTGCTGAGAAAGATATTTTGAGTAGCTCCATCTGATAGAACCTGATAAGTAATGAGGTTCAATGCAAAGCCTTCAGGTCAAAGTAAAGCATTTTTTTTTTTATAATTACAGCCCATATTCATGGCTGATGCCCCTGAAATTGTGAAGTTTCTTCTAGAAATGTTTAAACAGAATTCAGATAGTGACATGGTAGAGATGTTGCTGGAACAATTCATGCAAAATACTGAAGTTCAGGGTAGACATAGGACTGCATGACTCTAAACTAGGGAAGGGGTTAAACTTAAGATTTCTTTCTTTGTTTCTTTGGATGATATTCTAAGATTCTTGCCAGCACTAAGATTCTACCAAGCAACAAATGTGGGGACATATTTGCCATACTTCTAACAAATTTCCTGCAAGTCTCCCAGAAAAACATGAAAATTCCAAATGGTGAATATTCAAAGTCCGAGAACAGACAGTGCACAAAAGAGGAAATGTAAATAGTTCATAAGCTTGTGAAAAAATGTCCTCTACACTGGTAATTATAAAAATGTAAATTTGAATATCAACAAAATACCATCTTTCATTTATTAAATTGGTGAAAGTAAGAAAATTAATACACAATTTTGATAAAGGTTCAGTGAGTAGTCGGTTTCAAACATGATTGATGAAAATATAAATTTGTTTAGACTCTCGAAAAAGCAGTTTAACAAATATGTAGCCAAAACTTTAAACAGATTTCTGAAACATTCTATATGAATATTTAGCCATATTAAACAATTATTATTATTATTATTAGATATAATTATGGTATTGTAATTAAGGTAAAAAACAAAAAGCTTTTTTTATATGTTAGAATATATATTTACAAATAAAGATGCCTGGAATTTGCTTCAAAATTATCCATTAGAAATTGAATGTACCTGCATGGGAGTATGAATGAAAAGAGATTGGTTGCATACTGATTATTGTTGAAGCTGGGAAATGATTACATGAGGACTCAATTTGCTATTCTCTCCATGTTCTATGTGTGTAAAATTTCCATAGTAAAAAGTAAAAACAGCCACAGCAACAAAAATCACATCCTTTCACCTAGATAATTTTCCATTTAGAAATATATACTGATGAAGTGAATGGCATACAAAGGTTTATGCATAAAGATAATTTCTGAATGTCCTCAAGTTCACTATTCTGCAGCATCATTCACCTGCGTAAACCATTTAGGGGCATCCTATTGCTGTCAGAACTAAAACCAAAAGCTTGAACTCATCTGCAAGGCCTTGTATCATCTGACTTCTGTTTGCCTTGACTTTCCAGATGTCCTAAAGCCCTCTGTGACCCATCACTTGGACCTTCTCTCAGGAACTACCCTCCTTTGCCCACTCTTCAGATCAACTCCCACTCCTACTCCAAGACCAGGGTCAGGAGTACTTCTGCAGGGAGGCATTTCTGCATTTGCCAGGTAAGATTAGGACCTCAGTCCTGTGCTCTCACAAAACTGCATGCTTTTCTCTTTTAGTCCTTTTCTTAATTCTAATTAAGTAGCTAATTATATAATTAAATCCTAGTTGTGTAATGACTGCCCACCCCATCGATGACCTCCACTCTGCTACTTATAGCTGTGTTTTCTAGAATTCCCAAATATAGCAGGAATTCAATAAAAATGGGTTGAATTAATTAACTAATAAAATAATCTAAACCCGCTTCAGCCAACAAAACTCTGATTAACTCAACGGTCTTCCTTGATAATATTTCTGAGTGTTAAAAATGGAATGGCAGATTTTTAACCTTCTATGGCAATGATAGAATGAGAGGCTTAAAAGGAAGGGTGTCTCCTACTCGTTTCTCTACCTTAAACTTCTGATGCTAAATGTATTTTAGAACTAATGGGAGCCTTCTTTGCCTTATGAGAAAAACGCATCTCAAACCTCTACTAAATGAAAATCACCTTCATTCTAAAGCCAGGACCACTTTGCACAGTGGCACTGACAGAGGGAGTTTAGAAAAACTCCAAAATGCCAGTATCTTGTCAGATAATGAGTGCCTGAGAGAGACAAAGTGATTAGGAGTGAACTTGAAGTTGTACAATGTGACTCTGGCTTTTATTTCATTAGCTCAGGAATACATGTTCTGGGGACAGCTGCATTCTCTTGGCTTCTGGTCTAAGATAATGATGTTGACAAAGTTTAATCAAGGAGAGATGTTCCTGATAATTAAATAATGAATGGGACTTTGACATGATCTATATTATATTAGTTTAATTTCCAGAGCAAAAGAGTCTACTTCCTGGCTCGTTTATTTTCATAATCTAGACAATGGAAATAGGAAGCAATAGAAAAAAATATCTCTAAATGCTACTGTAATTCCTGGTGATTCACATGTGCATGGTTTATTTTTTAAGAGTCCAGACCAGAATGCCCACCAGCATGAGTTTGTCTGATTGTTTCCCATAATTAGATTCAGATGAAACATTTTTTGGTGGAAATTCTATATAGATGGTGGTAGGAGACATGTGATGACATTTTGTTCTCCACCCTTAACCCCACCCCACTACACATTCATTTTAAAAGTAGACAAGACTCAAGCATGTCAATAAAGCTAAGCCTTTAGGAAATCGAATAGACAGCTTCTTATTCCTTTATAGTCTGACTAGGCCACGTACTCAAAGGTTTTGTTTATTTCTGAATAAACAAAGTTCTGGGCTCACCATTGCCTTAGCTTTTTCAATTAACCTCCATAAACTTAGGCTAACGACTCTGGATATGCTTTCCACAAAGACTCTAAGACACTTAAAGACATCCCTGTACAGAGAGTTGGCCATTTGTTTGGAAGAATTTCCTAAGGGTTGCACCTTGGGAAATGTTAGACAAGGAAAGAAAGATATAAGGACAAATGGACATTCTCAATGTAGGGCAGCTTTCTTGTTTAGCAGAGCCATTGTCATTTATTTGCTTTCATTTATTCAAACAAATAATTATTGAGCCAAGTGCTGTTCTAAGTTTTTCTGGATTATGGTTGTGAGCTAAATCAACAAATCATTCTTCTCCTTCTACTTGAACAAATTTTTTTTCTCTTTTATAAAAAAGTAAATGTTTGTGGAAGATTAAAAGATGTTTCTTTTTGAAAATGCATCATTGCTATTTCCGTAGAGATAAATAAGTGCCAAATAAACCAACAACAACAACAAAAAAACCCTGAGAAGATATGCCAGAATGTTGATGCTCACATCTTTTCCTGTGGGAAGTTAGTGATTTCAGTGTTCATATTTGCCTGATTGGCATTTTTCCGTGTTTCCCATCCACTACCATGTTTCTGTGTAACCATGAATTTATGTTAGTTTTGTTACCTGGAAAACAAAAATCCCTGCTTCTCAAGAGCTCTGCCCTAGATAAGGTGTCTAAAGCCAAGGTACACTGGCCTGAGCCTGAATGGTATGGACAAAAGGAACCCCAAGTTTCACAGGGGGAGTACCGGGACTGGTTTTGCAGCTAAAAGCTTTCTCTGGAGGTCCTGAGAGGAAGGGTGCAGAGAGGGACAAATATCCTCAGGCTTTAGTCTAGGTGAATACCACAAAGATGCCATTTAATTGTTTATTTCAATTTGGCAATGAGATACTATCTTTAGCTTTATCTTTCTTGAACAACTAAAGGCATGAAGGTACCCTAGGTTAGCTATGTATTTAGTTATTTTCTGAGCAAATTCTAGTAAGGAGTAATCACATTATCGCATAGGGTTCCATTTATTCTCCTCAGACAGAAACAGAGCTGATAGGGGCCGAAGCTGAGCATGTCTGGAGAAATTTTAAATACATGTCTTCATTAAATAGGAGAGTCTGTATGGGGATGATTGATTTGAACTGCTAGCTTATCGCTGAAGGTATCTCAGCTAACAGGTGTGCCTGGAGGAGACACACTGAGTGCCTGGTCCCCAGGTGGGTGCTGGTGCAGAGGCACATGCCCTGCCCTCATGAAATACCCATTTCAGGAAAGGGAACAGACTGTGAATGGGTACAACACAAACAAACAATTAAGAATGTGTTAAATATTGGAACCAAGCAGAACAAGACAGAAAGTAATGGGAAGGAACTACTTAGAATAGTCAGGAAGGCCTCTGAGATGAGACATTTAAGGTGAGATGAGAGTTAAAAGATGAGAATGAGCCAGCATTCATACGTGAACCACCAGCAACTACAGTACAGTTTAGAGATGACCTTTGTTTCTTTTGAAAGATCCAGATTTTGCCTCCTATTTCCATTTTCTAGATTCTGAAAATGAGCTTGCCAGGAAGTTGAGAAAGGAAAGGCTAAATATTGTTTTAAACTCAAGTTGGAACCATTATAACTAATTGAAAAAAATCAAATCAAGCTACTAATCAAAATATGGTTACTAATTTCTATATTTTAAGCAACTGAAATGTGGCATGTGATAACAAATATTATTATATAATTTAGAAAATAAGTTGTCCACATCATTGATGAACAAGTCAAATTCTGATATATATATATATGTATATATAGTTGTACTTCTATTACTTGTTAACATAAACAAAAATATTAACCGATATTCATGGTGAAATTACACTTAGCCAGGACACTACTGCATGAAAGGATCTGGGGTCTTTGAAAACTTTAGGGAATGTCATGTCTACAAGACTAGTTAGTTTTTGTCTAGACTACCTAGGGGCCCAAAGGAAAGCAGAGAAAAAAAAGAAGATAATTAAATTAGAGCCGCTGATGAAACATGTGGCATTTTAAACTTAATGTTAATTTTTAAAAATAAATACAATAAGATAGTTCCTGGTGCCAAAAGGGTTGGAGACTACTGAATTCCAGTGATTATTTATCCTCCTGTTTTGTCTTTAAAGTAAGGATGACTATATTTGCCTTGATCATCACTTTGGGTTGTTTTGAGGCTCTGAGGAGACTGTGTTTGTGAACACTTTTGGGCCACATATGTCTACATAGGCACTTCACCTGTCCAGCCTTATCTTGTCCACCTTGTGTCCAACCATATTGAACTTGTGCTGGGGCAGGTCCTCCACATCTAAGCCTCCTCATGTGCTGTGTACCTCTTCCTGGGACGCGTGATCACCATAGCCCTTCTTACTCTCCCTCAGCTCCCTGCTTTCCTGATCTCCCAAGTCTGGATCAGGTACCCTTCCTATTGGCACCCTGAATGTCTCCATCATAGTATTGCCATTGCCAGATCATGAGAGAGGAATCTTGCTCATAATTGTATCCCAAGACTTGATTTATGTTTGGGAAATGAGTAAATTAAAGAATTACCTCTAAGGCAATAAAGAGGAGAAAAAACAAGCTGAGTGTGCTAAGACCAGGAGGAGCTTTACTGACATTTTTTTCCATTGGTCTTCATCACACTTTATGAGAGAGGAATTATTATTTCCACTTTACAAGTTCAAGGAATTAAATAATGTTGTAACCCAGTGCTGGCAGACCCAAAGGACTCTCTCCATAATATCATTCTGTCTCTTCATTATCACTCTTTCTCCCAATGCAATGGCAAACATAGATTGATAATTAGCCACAAGTGTACCATCTTATTCAGTCCTCACAAACCACACTAAGAAGTAGATAGTATCATCATTTGCAGGTAAGAAAATGAGAATGACCAGAGGTAAAGTGTGACTCATTAAAAAGTGACGTAAATTTCCAAAAAAATGAAAAGTCGCTGTGAGCTAGAATAGGTTGAGAAAACTTTGAGGTGGAAGAGAGATTGGAGTTGATACTCAAAGAAAGGGCAGAAGTAGATAGAATTAAAATTTTCAGGAGTAGGGCTTCCAGTTGAGGAAAGGAAGATAGTGCATGAGTGTTTGAGAAACAGCAAGGAGGCCAGAAGATAAGAGTGAAAGTCCATGATTAAAAGTTAGGAGAACATAAAGATGGCAGAGTTAGTTGGGGTATATTATGGAGAGTCTAGAAAAGAAATGTCGCAGAAGTCATATCCTAAAGGAAATAATGTGTAGAAGAGACATGATGAAGGTATATTTGATATTTCCTTTCCTTTTAAAATGGGATTTATATGTGATTTATCTAACTTCCTTGAGTATTTAGCTAGCTTTAGCTAATTTTTGTTTTCCTTGACAAGAATCTTAACTTGTCTATCCTAGAATTTCCCTTTCTGAGAGACAGAAACTCTGAGAAATAAAAATTGCTAAGAACCTTTAAACTCTGCTATTTCAAGGTGGAGCAGAACATTTCATTCTACTCTGTGAAAGTAGACTTTTGTGGCTGAGAAAACATTGGAGTTAAATGTAATTTGTGGAGCAAGACCTTGTAGTAAATCAAATGGCTTATAAGGGGAATTGTGTTTTCCTTACTCTCCTTAATTGATTTCAAACTCAGCTTAAAACCCCTCAGCATGGATCGGCAATCAACTCCTATGATTAATGTTTTTCTTATATTTGGCCCTCAAGCTCTTTCCTTCAAAACACTTACTCACCAATGTTTTCAAAGCAGTGTTTTCATGGGATTCTTGCCTACTTTTCTTTGACATGCTTTCTCCTATTCTCCTTACCTTCCATGGGGGACCCAACACAGGAAGGGCACAACTGACCAGCACTTGTCCTTTAATTAATGAGGGACTCAAGGGTGTTTGACTTACATCTACTATAGATCAAGAATCCAGTCTTGAAGAGACAAAGGTTGATCAGTATTTTTCAAGCTCCTATGTACCAATGGAAGCTTTAGTTGGGAACTGTTTTAAATGCAGAAGAACTCAGGGCAGTGGAGAGCTGAGCATTTGTGCTCCTGAGGCCTGACTTCCATGGACAAGTTCTCAGCTGGCTTGGGTAAGCAGGGATTTCAGTCCTTGTGCCTTATACTTATTCCTGCAAGGAGACACTGCCCTAACTTGGGTGATCATATAATTAATTTATCATGAATACCAGGACATTTTTAACATTAAAACAAAGTTAAAAATAATTAAAACCATACAGTTTTAAAGAAATACAACTTCTATGGCATTCCTGGAAAAGGAATGTCTCAGAAGTTGTATCCTAAAGGAAGTTGGAATAATTTTGTAGAGGCAGCATGTTGAAAGGTTTATTTGTTGAATGACCAATTAGTTTTACTATGTTATTGAACTTATAAGGTAGTTCTATTCAAAAACTATTTTCAAAAATAAAATTGCTTTCCAAAGTAAAAGTAGCATGTCCATACACATTGAAGTAAATTTTTAAAAAAAATTTCTTTATAGTAATTATTTGAATGAAAAAAATAGCATAAGAAGAATAATTATTCTTGATATATAGTAATATACTTTAGTAAGTTTCTTAGGTATAATCTGTCTCCAATACCACATAATGGGTATTTTTTTCCTGAAGACTATATTCTTTTTCAATAGGGTCTTTTTATTTTGAATATTTTATAAAATTATCTGAAACTATCTTCAAATTGACATTTTATAATTAACTTAAAATTGTTAGCATCTATTTTTTTTGCCTTAGTTATACTCTAAACTTAAAAATGAAAAATGTTAAGGTCTACATAATACCTGGTAAGCTCAGAGTAAAGAGAAAGAGAATTTCAATTCCAATTTTCTTTTTATACATTAAAATGTATAAATATTTAAATATATTTTTATAAGTACTGTGTTTTTTGCACTTTGAGCATTAATTTTGCCAAATATTTGTTAAAAGACAAAAGTCAAAAAATTCTCTACATTATGATTCTTTCGAGTGTTTCAACAAATATGGATGCTGCAAAAATATAAACCTTATAAATTTCATTTTATTCAAATTTATGCAATTAAAAATAAGAGATCCATCAAACATTTCTTTCTGTAAGTCAAAATAGTCCAAAGTGCAATTATGGAATTTTAAAATTAAATCTTGTAAATCATTTAAACTCTCTCATAGATTATTTTGTTCATTTCCCACCTTGCTTTTATATGGCTTAATTTCAATATCTTCCTGTTTGCAAACTTTACTTTTAATAATTACAATTTGCTAAAATGTAAAAGCTATTTTTGAGGTGCTCCATTCATTGTCAATTAAAGATTTCAAACTGATTTGGAACAAAATGCAACCAAAATTTATGGGACACATTTACAAAATATGTTTAATGCCATTATTGTACACTTATGTTGAGTTAGAAATATAATCTTGAAAGACTCTAATATTTATAAAATCTAATTAATGTTGACTAGCAAAGAGTTAATTCACATACTACTGTAATGAGTATTTTCTTGCTTCAACATCAACGTCACCATGAAAATATTTGTAAATTTTGACCACATGGCTTCTATTTCAGTTGGTAGAATAGCACAGCTTGTTTCATCATAATTATGAATCATGTACATAGCAAGCAATGCCAGTACGTTATGCTTCATAGCTTTAATTTAATAATTACATTGTTTTTTCCACAATCTGTACACCGTCAATATTTGTAAACATATTATGGCAGCAAAAACAAATAATTTAATTCTAGTGTTGAACCCTATAACTGAATTTACAACAGTATTCGCAATAATTTCAGATATTTCATTTTCAACAAAACAAAATCCTAAAACTGTTATTTTGATTCCATGAAAAATTGGATGAAAACCTTTAACTACTGTTAGAGCTATGATGATTTATATTTCAATCATGTGATGACATTGATATGAAATTGGTATCATTTTATTGTTGGGCAAGTTCTTATGCTAAAGGAGTCAAAACATTATTAGCCATCACTTTACGAGTAGATATATATAAGGAAACTTGGAATTAATAAAAGGCAAAATTAAAACAGGAAAAGGGCCACTTGCTCTAAATGAAAAGTCTTGCTTCAAAAGGGGGTGTGTGAATGTACCTTCTGAAGCTGCACTTGCTGTATTGAATCCCAATCTTCTTAAATTAACTTTTAACCTTTAAAATAGACCCTGATGATTTTTCAGCAGATTTGTATCTCCTGGTTTTCAAGTGGTCAGTGATATTGCTATGGGTCCCCTAGTGGATACTAAGTGTACATTCTGTGCAAGTTTCACTTTCATGATTAACTCTTTTGGGAAATGGAAATTCTGTACTTAAGTTTTCATTAAACTCATACTTTTTTTTCTTTGAGGTCATTGTTATTGAAAAGATTTATTGTAAAATGAAAAAAAATTGTCAAACAATAAAAGTCATGGATTTACATCGTTCAATAACTAAAAGCATTCATAATGAATTCTATGGCAGGACTTCTCATGTTCTATTTTATGTACATATTTTATATATATCATTTTCCACTAACCTGGTGATTATGCATCTACAGAGAATGTCATCAGCTGATAGTTCCAGTGGTTGGCAGAGTGAGCAACATGGAATATTTCTCCAACCATCACCTGAGACCAGGAGTTATTTGTCCCTAGCATCTCAGGACTGAGTATACATTATTTTTATCAGTGAGGACCCTGAAAGGGAAGTACTAGCTACATTGCTTCTGAAAAGAGTTGAGAAAATAAAAATGGGTTACTGTTATTGCAGATTTCTTTCAGATTTTACCATGTGTTTAAGTGAAAACTCAACATTGCACAACCATTTCATGTACTATTCAATGAGACCATGACAGAAGGTATAAAGTGGCTATCTGTCCAACCAATATGGCTCATTTTAATTCAACTGCTAATAAAAACACTTCATTAAAACATAAACTATCTAGAATGAGTGCTACACCAAAGGGATGCTGAGAATATAGGTGTAAATTGGGATTCTTCTGAGTAAACTGGGGTATAAAATCAGCCTGGCCCTGATCCAATTTTTCTGGTTGGGTTTGGCTCCATGACTGTCGTCTTCCTGAGTTGCCATTAAATAAACCCTCTCATGTCTTTATTTTTAAAATAAAAAAATTCGCTGACTTTTGAGTTCATTTAACTTCTGGAACAGGACATTTAGTAAAGCATTATTACAAATGTTATGTTTAGCCTCATAGTCCAGAAAAAAAATCTAGATTCCTGCCTAAGCCACAAGGCCTGTGTAAGGCCCCTCCCTCTCCCATGTCTCCTGAGCCTCATCTTATTCCATGCCTCTTACATCACCACTCTCTGCCATGCCTGCCTTCAGCTCTTCCCATAAGCCAAGTGTTATGTATCTTCAGAGCCCTTGGAGGCTGCTCCCTTGTTTGGAATGTTCTTCCTCCCACTCTCCCAAGCTTGACTCCAGCACTTCCTGGGATGATCTCAACTTAGTCCTCACCCCCTTAGAGAGTTCCTCCCTGGCTGCCTACCGAGAGGAGGTGTCCCTTGGTTTTATTTTTTTTCAATCTTAGCCCATATTTGTTTCTTTAACAGAGCTTATTGCTTTTTGTTGCAATTAGTTTATTTATTGACTTATTTATTTTATTGACAGTCTTTACCATGAGAATCTAAGACCCATGCCCTTTCATCTTTAGATTCCCCAGACCTGAAAAGGGTGCCTGGCACTAAGCACTGAATAAATATTTGCTAAATGAATGAAAAAAATACATTAATATTGTGTTCAAGGTGTAAAATACATATCAAAAGATTTAGATCAAATTTAATATATTTGAAAATGTTGATTATAATATCAAATTCTTAAAAATTAGTTTTCTTTTTATAATGATCTTTATTATATTCACTTAGCAAGTTAGCCCCAAAGGCACCACTCTGCTCACTCTGCACTTCTCAGACTCTCCAAGTCTTCAAGCAAAAGTGCAGGGTCAGAGCTACTCAAGTCCTGCCTGCTGAGATGGCCACATAGACCTCAGACATCGGCATCTCTCAAGCACTTTGGCTTAGGTACAGAAGGAAACTGGGAATTTAAGCCTATGAACTTCCTTTTAGCTTTGTACCTACATAAACCTGGCCTAGTGTGGAGCTGTGGTTTTTGAACAGAGAGTTGAAACAGCTTTGTTAATATAGGAGAGTTTATTATGTTATCTTCATAAGCTACAAACCATCTACAACTTTGCATTATTTAATAAACACATTTCATTTCTCTCTGCATTTCTGTTCTGTAAATGTTCTGATTTCTGGACAAGTTTACTTTGTCTTATACTTTCTGTAAAATAAAATAAACGTCTCCTCATATTTTCACACTTAAAAGGATAATCTCGTCAATTTTGTTTTAAAGCAGGCTAAATTTTTATTTTATTTGTTAGTGTTGTAGAAGAATAATAACATGAAAATATTCATGATAATATACATTGCTAAATGAAGAAAGCAAAAGCATGCTAAATCTTTTAGTACCAATTAATGTCACAGTTGTGAGGAAATGATTTGCAAAATATTTTTAATGCATTGAATTTTTGTCAGTTACTCATTGGTAACAAAAAGTTTATTTATATATAAAATAGTCCATGTATGATTTGGCTAAGGGAGGAGCCTCAGTTGTGAGAAAGTAGAGAATATTGTGTTAACTGTTTATGAATAAGGTGTGACTGTTGGGGAAAGAAATTAGTGCCTCAAGTCACACACAAAAACCAGTTTCATTATTATAGTCCTTATGTTTTCAGCTCTCAACAATCTAACTCTACACACCTAAACATCCAACATTAAGGGATTAATTGGAGAAATTATAGTATATCCATGCTCTGGTGTATAATACAGCATTAAACAATATCTTGTGGGAAAATATTTAGTGACATGAATAACTGTGCTATATTAGGTGACAAAAGCAGAAGATACTAGCATATGTGACACATGATACCATATTTTTAACTTACAAAGGCAGAGAAATATTAATGCAGGGAAAAAGACTGGATGATAATATCAATATACCAAAATATTAATGATGATTTTCTCTGGGTGATAAGAATAGGAGGGATTCTTCCTTCCTTCCTTTCACATTAATATTAATGAAGAAAACAAAGTAGTATAGGGAACAATTATATTTTCTTTTTTTTATTATTATTAAGTTTTATTGGGGTGACATTGATCAACAAAGTGCAATGTTTCAAGTGTACAATTCAACAATATGCATTCATATATTGCATATATATTGCATTGTGTGTTCACCACCCATAGTTAGATTTCTTTCTGTCACTATATATTTGACCCATTTTAGCACATCTACCTCCCCTATCCCTCCTCACCCCGCCACCTTCTGGTAACCACTAGTCTATTTTCCATGTTCATGAGTCTCTGTTTGTCCTCTTTGTTTCTTTTAGGTTTATATCACACATATAAATGATATCATGTGGTTTTCAACTTTTTCTGCCTGGCTTATTTCACTTAGCATGATTATCTCAAGGTCCATCCATGTCTCAAATGGCAATATCTCAACTCTTCTATTAGCTGAGTAATATTCCATTGTATATATGTACCATGTCTTCTTTATCCCATCTTCTATCATAGGACACTTCAGTTGCTTCCATGTCCTGGCCTCCGTGAATAATGCTGCTATGGACATCCAGGTGCATATATATTTTCAGATAAATATTTTCAGGTTTTTTGGGTAAATACCCAGAAGACGGATTGCTGGATCATATAGTAGTTCAATGCTTAGTTTTTTGAGAAACCTCCGTACTGTTTTCCATAGTGATAATTTTCTTCATTTAAAAATATACATTAAAAATTCAAAAGTTAAAGAGGAGGTATGAGTGAGAGAGCATAAATATCCCTTTCACTCAGATCTCTCTGACCTCCAATTTTCTTCCTCAGAGCCAACCTCTGTTAACACCTTTTTTTATTTAGAAACAATTTGTATGAACAAATATACATGTGTGTTTGTGTATATATGTATTTTCTTCTCTTTTTTACACAAATGTTAGCATAATAAATAATTTTTCACCTTTATCAACAATTTATCATGAAGATTTTTCCATATGTATAACTATATACAATATCTTCATAATTATTTTTGTTTTTTAAAATAATTTTTTATTTTTCATTTACAGTTGGCATATAATATTATACTAGTTCCAGGTGTATAACATTGTGATTAGATATTTACATAGCTTACAAAGTGATCACCCCAATAAATCTAGTACCCATCTGACACCATACATAGTTATTGCAATACTATATTCTCTATGCTATACTTCACATCTCTATGACTGTTTTGGAACTACCAGTTTGTACTTCTTAATCCCTTCCCCTTTATCACCTATGCCCCCAAACTTCCTCTCATTTGGCAACCTTTAAAATGTTCTCTATATTTATGAGTCTTTTTCTGTTTTGTTTGTACATTTATTTTGTTTTTTTTTAGATTCCACATATAAGTGAAATCATCTGATCTGTGTCTTTGTCTGACATTTCACTTAGCATAATACCCTCTAGGTTCATCCATGTTTTTGCAGATGGCAAGATTTTATTCTTTTTTATGGCTAAGTAATACTCTACTTATTAAAGAATATCTTCATTATTCTTTACAGTTGCTTAGTATTCCATTGTCTGGAATGTGCTATAATTTATATAATCTTTCTCCTAGTGGTGGTTACTTAGGTTGCTTCTAATTTTTTCTGTTACAAACATTTTTTTGCAGTGAGTATACCTCAACTTATGTGCACCTGTGAGTATATTTGCAGGTTCATTTCCTAGAATGCAATTGCTGAGTCTAAGGGCGTGGCACTTAAACTCTGGTGTTTTTTATCTTTCAAGGTTGCACCAGTTTGTATATTCACCTAAATATATGTGAGGGCCTCTTTTCCCACAAAATTACCATGCTTTTTTAACATTTGTCAATCCACAGATAAAAAAAGAGTCCTGTAGTTTTAATTAATTTAATTGCTCTTATTGTGAACTAATCATAATGTACTGGCTGTAATATTTTAAAAGATATCTATATTACTGTTTTCAAGTTCTCACAATAAGGGAGGGTATTACAAGGAAAAGGTTCTGTTGAGCCT
Organism: Eidolon dupreanum; assembly: GCA_028627145.1. Taxonomy (NCBI): domain Eukaryota; kingdom Metazoa; phylum Chordata; class Mammalia; order Chiroptera; family Pteropodidae; genus Eidolon; species Eidolon dupreanum. Next base: position 72,634,171 of record CM053507.1, on the reverse strand, counting down.
AGATGAATGAATAAACAGGGTACATATGACAGCTAGGCTAGAAATGGCAGACCCAAAGCATGAGTACTGCTCTTCCGCCTTCATGTCAATAATTCATTACGTTTTGTTTTGTTTCTAAGCATGGATGGATCCTCAGAATGTTTCTCAACACAGCTGTAGGATGTGCCATCACTCAATTAGAATTGACATCTTTGCTTATACTATTGGCCATACTTGTTTCAAATAGCTTATAACTAAGTAAAATGAAGGGACAAAAACCTGAGCTATGGCATCTCACATGACAACAAATTTAAAAGAGAGAATTTCTCTTTCATGAATCTCTATATAAGACCCAGCCTGTGTTAATGGCTAGTTTGATGGTCTTTTTTTTTCCAGAGAATTATTAGAAATATATTAAGCTCCAGTAATGCACAACAGCAATCGATTTGTTAATACACCTTCAAGGGCTGTTTTCTTTTCTGGCATTGTGTTCCTCCTCTCTGAGTATTCCCTTCTCCCTCCAAATAAACACTTACATCCAAATCCTTGTTTCAGATCTCTTCTGAGAACTCAAACTCAGATACAAACTTTATCTTGTTTAACTTGAGAAATGCAAAGCTGAAAAGCAAGGCCTGATACTGGTAGTTGGGGGAACAAACACATACAGTACATGAGGGGGTCACCCTTCTCCATGGTCTCAAGCTCCTGTTTTTACACTCCTTCCTGTTTTATCTTTTCATCATTATCTTTGCAAATGTAACATCAAAGTAATCCTTAAAGACATTAAAACTTTTAAGAAGTGCAACTTTCGTTTTAAAAATTTGTTTTTATAATTTGTGACTTTTGAAAACTTCATTCAGAGACAGGTACTGGATCCCTTCCTCCTTGCACATACTTAACCCCCCTCCAAATAAAATAGCCACAACTCTTCCTGCTTTAAATGAGTGGCTTTTCAGCTCTTCTGAGTGATCTGCCATCTACCTTCTCACAATTCTCAGGGTACTGATGACTGGGGAAAGGCAGGCATCTGCTGACTGATAGGGACCCAAGAACAAAGCATGGAAAAGAAAATTTGGCTCCAATAGAGTTTTTCTTCTTTCCTCCTTACACATCCACAGATTTTTTGCTCTGAAAATCTTCCTATGGTTGAGCATAAGGGTTTGTTGGGTAGATTTTCATGGATATGTCTCACCAGGGCTTCTCATACCTTTCCCATCAAATCCCACCTTAGACCCGAATTACACATATCAGAGTAACTCCTTCAGATATAGTCAGTAGATATTATAGTGTTTTATTACTTTTTTTTTTTACAATGGTTAAGTTTTATGACTTTTAGAATCTCCTATTCCCAAGAGCCTCAGAACATTGGATATGTCTAAATATGGAGATAAGATTCCCTCACAGCCCTTTACCCACAAAGTACAGTGGAGGCAATATTTTAGGAGAAGTGCCTGAGACGCCGAGAAATTGAACAATTTCTACAATTTCTTGAGTATAAAGTGATTCAAATATTTTGGAATGATAAACTAATTGGAAGATAATCACACCACTATAATTTAGTGGATTTAAATTTAAACACATTATGTTTCTACGCACTTAGGCCTCTGTTATCCAATATTATTCCATGATGTCTCAGAAATATTACACACACACATGCACATATACACACAATCTTAGTGGAAACAGAATCAAAGAATAACAAACATGACTATATGCTAAATGATTTGGAAATTGTCATTGTTATCAGTAGCCCAAGAAAATAATATTAGCTAATAGCTATTACTCAAGTGCAGGAAACGGTGGTGTGTACTGAAGACTATAGATCTTCAACAGGTTCTTAAATTTTAACTTTTATGGAAAAACCAAAGGAAAAAGACAGAATCACTTTTACACTGAAAAGACATCAAAGGGAGAAAAGCCAGTTGGTTAATCATTCAGAGTCTTCCAGAATATATACTCATCAGTAGACCCCCAGGGTAAGCACTTTGATGATCATAAGTATTTCTTGATGGTGTGTTAGCATTTTCAAAAACTTCATTAGTTATTTTCATGTTACTCAGGGGAAATCAGACACTGATGGAACTGACTTGTACCAACTAAATTCACAAGAGCCTGATTGATATATCCAATTACCAATGGACTAATTTGGAGTGGAAAAAATAGAGCTATTGAGACATTTGAAATATTCAAGTTCTCAGGTCAGTATTTTTTCTCACTTGTGAGAAAGTATGCCTGGGAAGTCAAATTATTATTGAAAAGTTACTTGGTAAAAACAGTCAGACTAAAAAGTTTTGGATCATCTTAATAAAAAATGCCACTATAAAGAATCAACTGAAGATTAAATAATTTGGATAAAATGACTAAATCTTTTTCAGAGGCTTAGACTGTATATTCTCAGCAAAATTTTAAAACTTCTCTCCTTAATTTGGGTGATAATGCTCAAGTCCCCATAGAAAAACTCACATCTAAATTATGTTTTAAAGTCTACAGCCATGCTATCCTGAACAAGCCTGATCCCGTCTGGTTACAGAAGCTAAGCAGGGTCAGGCCTGGTTAGTACTTGGATGAGAGACCACCTAGGAAGACCAGGTGTTATAGGCATAAAAAAATAAAAAAATAAGGAATTGTAAGCTGACAAGTTCCTTGCAATCTGTAAAGTCAACCAAGGGTTGCCTTGCCTAAAAAAAAAGAATTATGTTCTAAATGTCATTTGTTACTGACTCATTTACTAGAGCCAACTCTTTTGGTCTGAATTTTGGTGTGGCTTGACTATAATTTTTTTTTTTTATAAAAACGTCCCAAAGTCTCATCAGTACAATTAAGAGAGGTTTCCTTCATAATATTTTTTTTTCTATTAGTTTTCACCTCTGTCTTTAAACACTGCTATCTACTTCCCCTGTCAATGACTTTTATCTTTACGTCATTCAGATCATTGTGCCAAAGACTGGGAGCTTTGGAAATGATGCAATAGTGCAACTCCAATGCAACTACAGTCTGTCTGTCCCATTTTGTTAGCAGTTATCACTTTAATACTTCACTAGCAAACAAGTTGGGAACCAAAGGACAGGATTTCTGCCTCGTGGATCCTCCAATTTTCTTGATTGTAGGAAGCAAGTTAAAGGCAAATATTAAACAAAATGAACTTCCCACATTTTCTATGGATAGAATTTGAGAGTTCAAGGCCATGATTGAATTTATTAACAATATTAGATTTATCAGGAAAAAAATAGCATATTCCCTCTTCTAATCTTTATATCCTTAGCATTTCTCACAGTGTCTGGTAGAGAATAAGTGTTGGGAGACAATTCTCTATGGATTTCTCACATTTTACATATCTTCCAAGTAGAGGCATTATCTGGCTTTGTTTTTGGACTATTCATCAAGGATGTTTATATAGCAAACTTCCTTAGAAGAGTGAGGAAGTGTCTCTTTCAATAACAATAAGCAGGCATGCTTACTATTTAGTATAAAAAATCTAGCTTCTCTATGCTCAGAGTTCTTCTCAAATGCTGATGTTGGCTACTGCTACTGCTGTAAATAATAATCTTTTGTCTCTAACCCAGGAGTCTCATGGCTTCTGCCATCTTCTATGAAACTATGACACTAACTTGTTAAGTCTAACACAGGGTAAAAATCTCATACCCTTCACAGTTCTGGAGAGTAAGTGCTCATAATAAAAGTCTATTGAATGAAATAATTTTTAAATGTTTAAAGAGGTTAGAATTCTTCTGACTAATCAACAGTTACCCAGAGAAAAAGCCCAAGAACTTCTCTTGGCTAGGAGATATTTCACAATATATTTTTATTAAAGTACCAGTGTGTGTTAGTTAGCTCATGTTTATTTTAGATATCAATGTTGACTTTAAAATGTTGGCAGCAGTGTGTTTGGACTTGGTTAAACATTGAGTTATATAATAAAAAGCAGTTATATATTTAAGCATTACCTAGTCCTATAGGAACTACAGACTTTGTATAGGTTCTGGTTGCTTCTGCATCAATGTTCCTAGTGGATGAGACCGTGGTTTTTGGTACACAGCTGAAATTTTATTCTCTCTTTCTAAAAATAACAACTAATCATCTTCAATTTCATTTGGAACACAAAATACTGACTTTGGTGTTTATTTTTCCATTTACTGCAGAGGTGAATTTGTTTTTCTCTTCGTTTTAGAACGCCTGGCAAATCTGAGCCTGGAAACCCTTTACCAGGAGTCTTAGTCTTTATGCATGGCAGATGGCAGAGCTGCTACCTGTTCCCCTCCTATTAATCATGACTCTGAGAGCCTGGACAGAGGGCTGGTGCCAGGCAGCTGGGGATCCGGAAAGAAAAAGGTTTTCCAAAGATAAACAAGTAATTTAAGGTCAGTCATCATTCTTAACTATTTTTAGAAGGTATTTGGCATGTCAGGAGGGAAAACTTGCTAGGATCTAGGAGACAGACATAGGTTTGTTTCTAGACTTGCCTCTTTTTTCTATAGTTCTGAGAGAGTCATTTGGCTTCTCTGAGTTTTAGTTTTCTCACTTGTAAAATAGTAACAATAAGGCCTGCTCTGCCTATATCTTAACGGTGTTTTGAGCAGCAAATGAAATAGCTCAATTCCGGTCAGTAATGTAACAATCATTTGGCCCTTTTATCAACATTTTTGGCATAAATTTAGAAGGGCTTTGAGACCATAAAGGTTTACATAAATGGAGGTTATTATTAGTAAGCAGTATACTCACCACTTTCCTTTTGAATGTTTGCTTCTTTTTTAGCACTGAAGAAAATGTCACTCTAAAAATTAAGGAAATACTATACATACATGATTAAAATATTTAGATCATGGCAATACTGACTTCTTTTTTGGACACTTTTATGCGATAAGCTGGAACACAGCAATCAAAACCAAATCAAATCAGCATTTGATAAAAACATAAAAATAGTAATTTCTTTCTGACTCAGATTTTCTTAAAGGAGTTAAAACTTGGGCAACTATACTTGAACCAACTTGCCCCAATAAGATCCTGAATAGGATATAAATGGCTGTCTAACAGCTTATCAATTCTGTCATGAATCAGCAATATGGATGGTACAAAAGGACTTCTCCCAATTCTCAAAGAAGGACTGATTACATAGGGCGCTAGTCTTTGTGGTAGCAAGTCACTGTTGCTATGATTCTACACAGAATGGTAGAAGACTTAACACAATATTCTCTTTTTAGTTTTTATTGTATGGCATAAAATATAATATTAAGACTAGTTTTATGGAAAGATGAAATAAAATTCATAAATACATATTCATAGAGATATTAATAAAAGAGACGGAAGGAATAAATACTCCTTTTTATAACTTAAACAACAATGTACAGAAACTAATTTATTTCCTTTTGATTTTAGTAGCCACTCCCAAACATGATATATTTGTCCTAATATAAATATTAATGATACTGAGGAAAACAGAAATGGAACAACCTCGAAAAGAGCATTTTTCAAACTTCTTCAAATTTCATCTTTAGAGTTACTGCCCTAAAATGGGTTACTGCAATTTTACAGTGTTGCCTTAATAAACTGCAATCACCAGTTTCATGTTCTTATGAGATAATCCTTTTTTATAATGGTTCCATGTCTTGGCTATAAGACAAAGTAATGAATTATTTGTATAAAGATATATTACCTCAAATTGCGATTCAGTTGTAACTTGTTTTTAAAAGATATCTTTATAGTACTGAGGCTGCTGTATGTGCTTAATGTATTGAAAATATCATGACTCCCTAAAACACTCAGTAAATAATAGTGTTTCATTATAAATTTTAATTCTGTTTTAAATATATACTACATATTTCGACACAAGATGTTTACATTGATCATCTTCTTGATCACTCATATGCTTTTTCAATATAAACAGTTATTCTAGTCTTCTACTCTAAAAAACCAAAAATATTTGAACAGATAGAACTGGGGGAGCTCCTCATTAGCAGTCAGATCAATCGAGCTGAAAAAGATGCAGATAGAGAAAAAAAAATTATGTTTTTTTGTGCTATCTCTAAACTAAAGCTTTTTTTAAAAAAAAATTCTGAAATTGTAAAGAATAAAGGAAAGAATATGGAATGAGTTTACAGTGAAGCATCTTAAAGGGATAAGGCAATAATAGATCACCTCTTCTTTCTCATAGCTCCTAACTGGGAATGAAGATGGCCCTTGCCTTTTTCTCATGGAGGGATGGGTCTCGTTACGGTGATCTCCATATTATGAGTAGAAATGGAGTCAATGTGTTGATTTCAGACCCTGTAAAACAAGGTTCTTTGCCTGGGTTCAGGGATAGAATTCAGCAGCCCTTGGGCTTGATGGATAAATAATTTCTTTAATTTTTTTTCTGAACCTCTAGAATTTCTCTCAATTATGAATGTAGATTTTAAACCATAGTAATTATTAACTGTTTCTGTGAGTCTGACACCAAGAGAAATAAAAGACATTTTTTTATAGCATTACAATTGTTGTAGATATCTTGAAAACATCCTTTACACTCATCACTACTTCAAAATATGATAACTCTTAGACTTGCAGCTGGATCTTATTATTAATGTGTTAGTAAAGACATATATATTACGTTATCATGAGTTTTTAAAGCCACATGCTATTTGTATCTCTATATAATTGTGGATTTTAATTGTAATCATATGTATTTTATTTTATGCATTTAAAAACATTACTCTGAGAAATATAGGTATTGTCAGGCTGTCACAGAGGTCCATGATACAAATAAAAGTTGTAAAAACTTGTCCAAAAGGAACATTTACTGAAAATCTTAAATTATTCCCCCCCCCAAAATTTTCAAAACCTTTTTTTTTTAGGAAGGAATTAATTTGAGACAACAATTTCTTAATTTCATTATATCTTCCCTCCCTCTACTTAGTCCATTGAATTCCTGACAAACAGCACATACACAATAAACATTCATAGAAAATGATGCTTTTTTTTTCTTTTCGAAAATGGGTAAGCTGCTTAAAACATGTTGAGTTTGGTTCATGGGACACTTCTCAAAAGGAGAGATGGCTTAAGATAGAGAATTAAGTGGAAAGGAAAGAAATATCTGCATAGAGAAATTAGCCAAGGGCGAGATTTTACCTTGAAGAAGACATTCTGCATTGAGTCTGAAAACACTTGTCTTATGTGGAAAACCATGCCCATGCAAACCTTTCTGTGTCCTCTCAACCACAGGTAATCACATTATGCATGAAATGACTTATTAATTGTATTTTTCAGTTGACAAGGATTAAATTATATGCTAAATCTGTTCACATCAAGGAAGATATTTGTTGTAGTAACATTTGCTAATATGTGCTAGTCTCAGAAAAGCATTATATTACAATTCATAATCTAGGTATGGAAATGAAAAGGTCTAAACATGTGACTAATATATTTGTTTCTTCATATATATTTCAAGGAATTCAGAACCTCTACATGATTTGTCTGGTAAAACTGTCATAGTAGTCTAGTTTTTCAGTTTGCTGCTAGAAATTGTTTTGTTTGGTTTGCTATTTCTTCTTATATATATCTGCACTGGGCAGAATCTTTGAGAAATTAGATGATTGTCAAGGGCAATATGTAGAGCATGATGTTTAGAAACAGTAACAGGCAGAAAGAATGTGTGGTTGTTCCCCTTACATCTTATATTCTTACAATGCCAAACTCTGTAGTTCATCCAGCAGACCATAGTTTTCATGTCCTGGGTGATCCATGTCCCTGGAATGTCTTTCCTGTCCTCATTCACTCTCTTCAATCTCAAGATCTAGTGTCACCATTTTCTTGCAAAAACTTAGGCTGATTTCTCCACTCATTCCAAATTGTACTGATAAAGTCTCTGTTCTTCTAGGGTCATAAATTGCTCTCAGTTCTCCACGCTCAAAATCTCTAATCAATTGTTCAACATTATGCTCTAAACTATGAACATCTTGAGACTGGAATTATGTCTTTGATTTACAGGCAAATATTAGGCCCTCAAGATTTTCTGTACAAATAATCGGATGAATAAATAAATGAAGCCAACAAATAAGGCTAATGTGATAGGGTCACATGAAAGCTGAAGGGTGTGCAAGGAAGGGTGGGGAGGCAAGTTGGTCTTTGTCAGTCTCAATTCCAAGACATTAATAGAAATGTGTATGTGCATGCATGCGTGTGTGTGTGTGTGTGTGTGTGTGTGTGTGTGTGTGTGTGTGTTGCATGGGAGTAGTGGAGGAGTGAACTTTATGCCTGACTGTGTATAAATAATTTCATTGTAGCCAGGAGTAATGTCACTGTTACTTTTTGATATACAAATGCTACATTTCTTTAAATCAGAGAAATTCATTCTGTACTCTCAACCACAACACTGGAAGAAAATTCAAACTCAGTCATGATTGTCAGGGGGACATCTCTCTTATCCTCCTATGAGTTTGAAGGTAAGTGTGGAGCCTCGGTTGGGTATCCTGCAATCATTCTTGTTAGGCACATGCATGAGAGGAAGACCAAGCTTCAGACCCTTCCAGAAACCTGGTTCCTGTGCATATGTCCCACTCCCAGCCTGAGGAAAACCAATCTTTTTCCTCAATCAGGTAACTTGTATAGCTTCTACTCCAAAGCCCTAACCTCCATTCTCTCCTGTGGAGAACATAATCCACGGAAATTTTTGTACTAAGGGTGATGGGTAGGAAAATAATCTGGAAATGCCAGTTATTCCTTTCTTTACCACTTATCTTGTTACACAGATCTTCAGAAGTAACAGGAAGCTTTATCTTCCTCTTCTCAAAGTCCCCACCTCCTCCAATGCACTGACAGCTCTGAATCTCCTAACAGTTCCAGCCACTTTTTCGCTTTGCAGCATGGAAAAGCTTAAAGCACAGAGTCTTGGCAGTTGTCCCGGTTTTCTTCTCCCTGTTTATGACTCCAAAGAAAACAATCTTGACTCGAAAACAAGCTGAATATTTCTGTTGAGACCTCAAATATTTTCCCAGAGTCCACCATAAAAATAATAAGGTCATGTTGTAGTTTAAAATGATCTGTTCAAGTTCTTGTGGCAAGAGCCTGCTATAGTTTAGTTTATCATGCAAAGAACCTCAAGTCTGCTTCCAAACAAAATGTCTTCCAAAAAAAAAAGCAGGCTTCCCTTTGATGATCCACATCTCAAGAAGAATCAGTATTTGTTATCATAAAACTCCAAACAAATATATTCACGTACACTTACCATTGTTTTGCAACTTGCATAATTTGGGCAGTCATTACTTATGCTAGCATTGTCATTCAGAACTCAGTATTAATATTTTCTTCAAAATATTTTACTTTGGTAGTATAAATGTGTGCTATATTGCCAAAGACATATTAGACAAGAATGATCATCAATATATTATACTGAAATGGCTTCATTTTGAAACAGTAGGAAATTCATGAGAGGAGTTTTGGGAAGAAAGAATATTTTAGTAATCAATCCCATAATATTTATGTTCTCTTAGAAATAATAGTAACTAGGCCTCACTTGTAAATAACAAAGCTAAAAATCCACACCATTATATGAGTAAAACTTCATTTTAAAATAAACGTATTATAAAAAACATGAACAAATAATATTAGAGACCAAAAATACTAACTTGTGAATATCATATTCTTTACTTCATTACCCATTAAAAATTATTCCACCAGAGCCAACTTGGTTTGTGAACATTTGTGAGGCAAGAAAAGTAGAGATAAGACTGAAGTATGTTTGCTTTGCATTGGAATAGGTGAAATTTTGCTTCTGGAAGAGAAAATGCTGAAGGTGTATTCTTTATATCTTGGCAAGAGCCAAAGAAGTGTTAGAAATTTTTTATTGGGGGTTTGGACTGAGTAGGTGTTTGAAATGATAGACAGGCCTTTCTGTAGGGCAGGCTGTGGTCCCAAAACAGGATAGGGACTGAACTTGAAGTGCTGCCACGGGCTGGTACTAATCCCTTTGACAGAGTCTAGTAAGGAATTTTTAAACATTAGATTTTATTTAATTTTTGAATAGATTATATATTTGATAGAGGACAAGACAACCCACCCACCCCCATCCGCCCCAGTGGAGATTCAAATCCTTCACCTATAGAGAGAAAGGGTTTTTGATGGAGTGCAGGCAAGAATTCAAGTGTACATCAGAGAGCCAAAAAGAAAGTTTATTAGAGAAGGGATAATGCCTCCATAGACTGAGTGTGATCTCCTCTCAGAGATAATGAGTGAGACGAGAGGGACAGAGAGAAAAGACAATGAAAAGGATAAAAATAAAGACAATAAGAGGGACTGAAAAAAGACCATGAGAGGAACAGAGATAAGACCAAGACAGAAAAAGCAAAGACAAAAAGCTTTGGGTGTTTGAGAAATTCAGTTTATATATCATTCTTTGTTTCTACGAATTACAGTTTAAAGATTTTGTTTCCCTATTTTTCTTTGATGGTATACTGGGTATATATTGTGAAAGTAAAAGTATGTAGCATGAAAGGCATTGATAGTAGCAAGAAAACCTACTGGCAGTCTCCAGCCTTTGTTCCATAGGTTCCCCATGGTTTAAGCCATAGAGAATGATTTATTGTGTTTATTTTTTGTAGGGTGTGACTTAAAGACTCTGTTTTCCTATTTTCCATTCCAGTGTGGTAAACGGTTTCTTAGCAATCCCAGCAGGAATCTTCCTCTGTTCTAAAGGTTTTTTGTGGTTTGGCCATAGTGCAGTCTTTGAATATAGCTTGATTTAACATTTAGTTCTTTTTGCCTCCTCCCTACATTACATTCACAAGGTTCAAAATTGTAAATGTATCATGAAGTTTATTGGAAAAAATTCTCCCTAACAGTCTAGGCCCCAACCCCCCAATTATCATCCCTGGAGGCCACCAATATTTCTAATTGCTTGTCTTTCTTTCTGAGTTATTTTATGCACATTCAAGCAGACAGACATTTGTATTATATATTCTAGCCCCTCATGTTTTAAAAATAAGTTGTATCATAACACATAAATTTTTCTGTATGCTGTTTTACTATCTTTACAATATCTGTGTTATTGTTTCATTTTATTAGGTAAAGACATTCCTCATTTTTTTTTTTTGCAGATGCAGAGTATTCAACTGTAGCAGTGTACAAATGTTTTTTAGCTAGTTCACCCTTTGACTGCTTACAATCATTTACCGTTACATACACATGCTATGAATAACTCAAGTCAATTCATTTTGTGCCATGCACTCCTTTGGAGGCCTGGTAAAGATTATGAATTTCTCCTCCAGATAATGTTTTCAGATATATAAAATAAAATCTTTAGGATTAAAAAAGAAATCAATTATACTGAAATATACTTATTAAAATATTTTCATTTAGAAATATATGTGTTTTACTAATGAATTAAATGAAAAGATCTAGCAGTGGGTGTAATAACTACTATAATTTCAAAGTACAAATGAACATAAAATGATATTTTAAAGTATCTGAAACAACTGTAATATGACATAAAAGATCTGATTCTTATTGATAACAAAGGCATAAACTGACACTACTGTGATTTCCTGCCTACTTTCATAATTAAAGGAAATAATAAATTTCAGTTAGAATTTAGTGAAAACAAAAACAAGTTTTTCCCCCATCCAAGTTGATGAATCTCCTCATTTTTCTGTGTAGCCCTTGTTAGGAAGCCCTGCCTTATATACACATAATTCCTAAACATTCAAGTATATTTCTAGATATTTGTAAATTCCTAGAAGCATTTTGAATTAGCAAGTGCTAGTACATTTCTATTGTCAAACTGCCAGAAATAGTCATTCCACTAGTATTGAATGTGTGTTAGCAAGCATTTTAATCTCCGTCAATGTGAGAGATGAAGAATAGTATTTGTCTGAAAAGCAAAGTTGAACATCTTTTCACATATTTAAGAGTCATTTTCTGTACGTTCATGTCCTTTGCTTATTGTCTCAGTGGTTTGTCAGCAGGTTTGTTGTGTGCTGCAGGGCATCAATCACAGAGACTAATAGAAACAGCACCCCCTGGAGTTGGTAACAGGGATGCCCTGGCTCTTGGTCCCAGTGAAGGTTTCAGTTGCTATATTCATTGTATTTTTACCTCAGATTACTGTTTCTTCGAATCATTCAAGTAAATTAAAATAGAATCTAAAATCCTTAGACAACTAGTCTTATTTAGGTAACAATATTGTCTAAGACAAAGTCTGGAAGAATTTACAACAAATTGATAACTGTAGTTATGTCTGGCAGGGGAAGTGTCACAGAAAGGGTGTGAAAGAATTTTTCCTGTAACTTTTTTTCAACTCCACATTTATGTATTATTTGTATGTCATAAATAAATTAAAATAAGGAATACACATTATAAAATTCAAATAATACAGAGGGATGTGAAAAGAACAGTAAAAGAATTTCTTTTTTTCAACCTTCTCCCAGCATAGAAAATTTTTTTTAATTACTGGACATGTCTCGATGACCCTGTATTGTGATATTGAAATACCTTTTTGCACTACAAATAACCAAGACTTCTTAGAGAAACAACCGATTCCAGGTCTAGAGGACAGTAAATGTGTGAGATGAGCCTGGCATGTTTTGTTATACCAGATAGCAAGGAAGTTACCAAAGACAACTAGGGCCATGACAAAAGGACTCAGGATCTAACTTGAAGAGGTTCCCACTAACCAGAGAGAGAGCATTTTGAGCATCAGTAAGGATAATAACTTCAATGGCCTAAAGTACATTATGAACTACAGGGGCTCATAATGATATTAACTAAAATAAAAATTCATTGGTCACACTGAAAGGATAATGGGAAACAAACTCATTATTTTTACCAGTGGAAGAATAATACAAGAAATCTCATATTTATCCTAACATTTTTATTCAAACTGTGCCATTGGGTCACAAATAATAGACAAGGGGAAAGTTTTCTTTTTAAAAAGTAGTCCACCAAGGTCAAGATATCATGGAGTATAAAGGCTTTGTACATCTCCCCTTGTGATCACACTAAAATTGTGATGATACCGCAGAGCAAACAGCAAGCAGAGTAGCCTGGGGTCTAGATGAACAGAGGCACTACAACCAGGGAGAGGAACAAGGAGGAGGCAAAGACGCAAGCCTGCCCAGTTTCATGTAGGCTGAGTGAGACAGAGGCTACAGCAGCTATAGCCATCAGGTGCAGATGTTCCTCTTAAAGGGACTGTGACCATGACCAGAGTTTCCCTCTGACAGACATGCTTGCTTTGAGCTACAGTGTTGTGGTGGCTACTCAGGGGGCGCCAGGGACATATAGGAGGACACTGACAGGCTTCAAGGTGAGGGCTAGAGGGAAAGCTTTCTCCTGGGCAGAAGTGGTGGCAGTATCCATTGTTCCTCTGTTGAGCTATCCCCATTCCCAGTGTGGGGACACAGTGCCACCATAGCTGAGACATCATCAAATTGGATAACAGAGGTTGCTCTGCCCAGAGGATTCCCTGAAACTCCACCCCTCTCAACTTGTGACCCAACACAAGAGACATCCACTGGTGTCTTCAGCATGCCCTGTGCCCCTTGTTGGGCAGCTCCAAGCTCCGAACTGTTAGCAGTTGGCCTCAGTTCCTGGCATGGCCTCTTGAGGCAACTATAAGCATAGCATGGTGGTAGCCCTTTGTGGATTGCTTGCTGACTCTTACCAGGTGGCTCTGGAGGGGCACAGGCTGATGCTAAACTTGGTCTGTAGCTGGACCTGTATCAGGAAAGTGCCAAGGGGCCCCACAGGACACCTATTAGTAGCCATGCTACTAAGACCAGAAGACTTAGGAGCTTTTCTTGGTATATAGAAATAGACACAGAAAGGCAGCCAAAATGAAGAGACAAAGAAGCATGTCTCACATGAAAGAACAGAATAGAGTTCTAGAAAAAGATCTAAACAAAGTGGAGTCAAGCAATCTTAAAGAATCGGAGTTCAAAATACTGGTTATAAAGATGCTCAATGAACTTAGGGGAAGAGTAGAGAAACTCAGTGAGAATTTTAACAAAGAGATAGAAAACATAAAAATGGAGATGGAACACATAAAAGGAAACCAGTCAGAAATGAAGAAGACAGGATCTGAGATGAAGAGTATACAAGAGGGAATCAACAGAATGGATGATGCGAAGGATCGAATCGCCAGTATAGAAGTTGAGGTAGTGGAAGACACCCAATCAGAATGGCAATGAGAAAAAAGAATCCAAAAAAATGAAGATTATTTAAGGAGCCTATGAGACAACATCAAGTATGACAACATTTAAATCATAGGGGCACTGGAAGAAGAGCGAGAACGAGGAGTTAAAAACCTATTTGAAGAAATAATGATGGAAAACTTCCTTAGCCTAGTGAAGAAAATAGATGTACAACCCCAGGAAGCACAAAGAGTCCCCCAAAAAGGTGAACTCAAAGAGGCCCACACCAAGACACATCATAATTCAAATGCCAAAGGTTAAAGACAAAGAGGGAATTCTACAATCAGCAAGAGAAAAGCAGCTAGCTACCTATAAGGAAGCTCCCATAAGACTGACCTGTGATTTCTCAAAAGAAACTCTGCAGGACAGATGGGCTTGGCACATAATATTCAAAGTGACAAAAACCCAGGATCTACAGCCAAGACTACTTTATCTAGAGAAGCTATCATTCAGAGTAGAAGGATAAAGAAAAAGCTAAGGGAGTTCATCACCACCAAGCCAGTATTACAGGAAATGTTGGTGGGACTTCTTTAAAAAGAAGAAAAAAATGATTCAAAAATAGGAATGAAAAATGGCAATAACTACATATCTATCAACAGGTACTTCGAATGAAAAAGAAATAAGTGCTCCAATCAAAAGATAGGGTGGCTGAATGGTTAAGAAAACAAAACCCTGACATATGCTGCCTGTAAGAGACTCACTTCAGATTAAAAGACACACATAGACTAAAAGTAAAGGGATGGAAAAAGATATTACATGATGGAACTAGAAGGTATTATGCTGAATTAAGTAAGTCAGATAGAGAAAGACAAATGCCATATGATTTCACATACATGAGGAATCTAAAGAACAAAATAAACAACAACAATAACAATAACTACAATGAAATGAAAACAAACTCATAGATACAGAGAATATTTTGAGGGTCACCAGATGGGAGGAGGGTTAGGAGGGTTGGTGAAAAAGGGCAAAGGGATTAAGAAGTAACAAATGTGTAGTTACAAAATAGTCATGGAGATATAAAGTATAGCATAAGGAATATAGTCAATAATATTGTAATGAATATATATGGGGCAGAAGGGTACTAGATTTACTGAAGAGATCACTCTGAGAATTATATAGATCTCTAATTATGCCGTACACCTGAAACTAATATAATATTGTATGCCAACTATAATTGAAAAATTTAAAATATTATATAAAATGTTGCCCAGTTACTAAGATGTAATGATGGAATATACTATTTTGTAACTCCTAATAAATTATTTATCTAGGCATTGATCATTAACAGCTGTGAGCATCACCAGAAGGGAAACAACCAGACCTTAGCCCCCAAATGAAAGAACACTATCCCATGTAAAAAGAAATTGTCTTTCTCTAAAAAACTTAATTTAATATAAAAGACCTGAATCTCATAAAGTCCCCAGGTCCAACTACAGAAATATGGATGAGCATGTTAAACAATATGGGTTTTCAGATTGTGGAAAACTTCCTTCAACAAAATAAAACAGAAAAGGAGGAAATAAAAATGGGGGAGGGGAAACTTCAGAAACATATTAACCAATAACATGCAGAACTTATTTGGATCTAGATTCAAATATACAAACCATATAAACAAAGCAAAACAACTTTTATGAAATTTATAAGAAAGTTGGAAATTTGAACATTGGAAACATATGTAATGCTATTAAGAAATAATTGTTACTAATTTATAATATTTTACATAATTTTATGATGCTTATGTTTTTAGAAGAAGCATTGTCTTTTAAAGATACTGAAAACTTACAGATAAAATAATATAACGTTTGGAATATTCTTCAAATATATGGAAGAGGGAGAGTAGTTAAGGTTTCCATGTAATAAGATTGGCCATGGATAATAGGTGGAGCTGGGTAAGGGAATTTGTCTAATTTTGTATACATTTAAAAAATTCAAAATAAACAAAATTACTAAAGGTAATTTTTTTTCCCAAATGAAGGCAATGTAGCATGAAAGGGGCTGAGAAATATCTCATTTCTGTTAGGTTCTATATTATTTTTTAAAAAATCAGAATTGTAATATTTACATTCTTTATGGTTCAAAAATGTTTCTGTCTGTATTCCATAGAAAGGAACAGCTATGTAGGCAGGCAGGCTAGTGTTCAGGAGATAGGCTGATGGGTTTGGAGAAAGTATATGCTGAAGATCAGCTTACCTAGGAAACAGACTTAGGGTAGAGACTAGCTTGCAGAAGGTTTCTTAGGCAGTACTCTTAAGATTATCACCTATGAGGTGAAGGGAGTGAGAAAAACAGGACTGGGCAAGGGAAGTTGGCCTATGATGCAGTTATAGCAGGCACCTCAGCCAATCCCACAAGGAGCTCTGGAGCTAGGGTGGCCCTTTTGCATTGTCCCAGTTGAAGCAAGGCAGCTTATTTCTCATCAGTCATTAGACATGGGCTGTCTTCAGGAAGGGCCATTCCAAAAGCTGAAAGTGGTTCCCAGAGTGAACTTCAGCTGTGGATGGCTAACATGCCCAGCACACTGTCAGCAAATGGGAGACTGAGGGACTCAGACCTGAAGGGGATCAGGGCAATGCCCCACAGAGTCCACCATATGTCACCACACCAATGTTACGCCACACCAATCCAGAGATTATTCCTCCTAGATAAATAATGTGTAAGAATTAGTCCCAAAGGGTGAGTCTTTACAACAAAATTCCTGACAACATACTAAACCCATATAAAGTGATAAAAGATTTTGTATCTTTTACACTCTTTATTACCTATGTGACACCTATACCTACTGTGAGTATCTTATATAACAGTGGTCCCTAAGTCCATCAGGGTTTCCAAAAAGGCAATAGTACTCTTTGAATTATTTCTAGTACAATTTTAAGGTGAACTCTAACATTAAAATTTTTATTTTTATTTTGAAATAATTTCAAATTTACTGAAAAGTAGCAAGAATAGTGCCAAATACTCCTATATAATCTTCATCTAGATTCACCAAATATTAACATTTTGACATAGACACTTTATTATTTTCTTGTATAACTGCTACAAAATGATTAAGATCAAGAAATTCAATATTTCTACAATGTTATGATCTAATCTATATTTCATATTCAAATTTCACCCACTGTTCCTACACTGTCTTAATAGCAATATTTTCCCCTTTGGCCCAGGCTCCAATCCAAGATCATACCTTATGTTTAGTTGAGATGTGTCCTTATTCACCTTCAATCAAGACTATTACCACAGTTTTTCCTTACTTTCATCACTTCAACACATTTGAAAATTGCAGGCATCTTTGGCAGAAATATTGTAGAAGTGACGGTATTCATTTTCTATACTTCACAATAAATTACCACAAATTTAGGAGCTTAAAACAATACACATCATTATCTCATAGTTTCTGTGGGTCAGGACTTTGGGCACGGTTTAGCTGAGTGCTCTATGAGGCTGCAATCAAGGTGCAAACAAGGGCTGAGATCTCATTTCATACCTTTACTGAGGAAAGAACTGCTTCTGAACTCAGCCATTGGCAGGATTTATTTCCTTGTGGTTGTAGAACTCATGCTTCTTCAAAGTCATCAAAGAGAACAAGACTCTAGAGTGAATCTGCTAGCAAGATGGAGACTTATATAATGTAAGAGAATCACAGAATGACGTCTGAGCACATTTGCCATATTATATTGTTTAGAAGAAAGTCACGGGTCCTTCTCATAATCATGATGAGGAGGTTATTCAAGGACATGAAGAGCAGGAGGCAAGACTATGGGAGAGGGGTATATTAAAAACAGTGATGCTGTGTCCTCTTTGTATTCTATCTGATCGTTCACAATATCCATCTGTCTCACTACTGGTGATGTTAGCTTGGATCACTTGATAAAAGTGGTGTCCACCAGTCTTCTCCAGTTATTCTTCTCTCCTTTATAAATAGTAAGAATATGTAGGAGATACGTACTTTCAGCCATGTCATATTCCATTTTCATCAAACTTTTTAATTAATAGCTCTATGAACTTGTGAATTCCTATTTATTCAACAAGTTATAATCCATTGCTAATGATCGAATTATTCCAGATTTGGCCTGTTAAAAGCCCTTTAAAGCTGGCCCCTGTATCCTTTATAATAGGGGCCAATCATTCCCTAAACACTTCCTTTCTGGATATACTTTCTGGATATACTGCTTATCTATATATACATATATTTCTGTGATTATGATGTTTTGACATTTTAAAAACTTTTCTGGCTGGAGAGAGACCACTTACTCATCTTAGGCTGGCTAGCCAGTTCTTTGAGATAGCAAAGCCCCAGCCAGGAGCAAGCCTTTGATATGCAGACTAACCAATCCAGATCTTGACCTCCTCTCTATCTGGCTCATGACCCCAGGAGGCAATATTCCTGTTTTAATCATCCCAGGGCCAGGTAACTAGGGATCACCCCTACAATTTAGAGTTCTCCGAAATTATCTGAACTAGCCAATCCTAAATTATTTACCTTGCCTTACCTTGCCTGTCCCTTAAAACTCCTGTAAAGGTGGTCTAGGCTCTCCCCTCACTCCTGCCCCTTCTGCCTCTTGACCACTCTGGTGTCTTTTTCCTGTGACCCTGCATGGCATGCTGTGCCTCTCTTTCTAGGACTATAATACATTTTGTTTTGTATTCAAGCTTCTCCTGTGTCACCTTTGTGGCCACACCTGATTGACCATCACCTAAAAGAACACAAAACACTGGCACAAAATATTCCAGAACTGTGTTGTATTTTTCTTGCTTCAGCCCTAGAGAATCAGCCAATTCTCTTGAGAGTTTTGGTTCCTTTTATTGGAGAATAATATTTAGAACCAATATTTGTATATTTTACTTATAACAGTATTAACACTGATGGCAATACCCATTCTCATCTGATCAAGTCCCCTGGATTGGAAGCAATATGGTTGTAGTGATTGAGAAGGTGGGCTCTGAATCCAGACTGCCTGAATTCAAATCCTGGCCACTGTGAACAAGCTGTAAAGCCTTGGGAGAGTGACTTATAACTTAATCACCTGTGTGATGCTATTTAGTAGTAGTGCCTACCTTAAAAAGTAGTTTTGAGAATTTAGTAGGATTTACACGTGAAGTTCTTAGACTGATGCCTGGCACACAGTAATTACTCAGTAAATATTTTAATGAATGAACCTCATATCGATCAGAAGCTCTACCAGAAGAATGAAAATGAGAGGAAAACCCTGACCCACATTCTTTTCAGAAAATAAATAAAAAGTGAATTTGTCAGAGCTCTTCAACCTCTTGCGAGAATATTTTTCTTTAAAATTTTCCTATAATAATTTTTAAATCGTCTTTAATATACTGTAACAAGCTGGAAGACATCCCTGTAAAATGTCGTATATGTGATTCCAGGAAAAAACAAATATTTCCTACTCATTTATATTCATGTTCTTCCTTCATCATCATTATAAAAAAAATAAAGAAATTAAAAAAAAGAAATGAAAGAAAGAAAGAAAGAAAGAAGAAAGAAAGAAAGAAAGAAAGAAAGAAAGAAAGAAAGAAAGAAAGAAAGAAAGAAAGAAAGAAAAACCCACATAAGCCTGGTACCAAATCAGAGTCACAGATTTGACTCTGTGTCTGGGACTCTGATTCCTAAAAACATCAAGCCATCACAGAAGACACCAAGACCATAGAAGCCAGTCAAAAAATCGAAAAAAGGAGTCAAGAAGAACAAGACCCTGTGATCATTCTCCTCAGTGTTCTCATTAGGGAGCATGAGAACTACCAGAAACTATATCTGCAAAAGAAGATGCAACACAAAGCAGGGAGTCCAATCCTAAACATGTTTCTAATAATATCTTCTCAGCAACTGACACCTCTTTCTTAATCCTTATTTAATTACTTGTAGGAACAGCCATCCTGAACAGCCTCACCGGAGAATCTAATTTGGCTTCTCTAGGGCAAGAAATAAATGCATTAGAAATATTCTCAATAATTTTTATATTTCAAATTGGTATTTCAGTCCCTTTTTAATTCCTGCTCAAGTTTTCCTCACTTTCTAGGTCTGAA
This sequence comes from Eidolon dupreanum, assembly GCA_028627145.1. Lineage (NCBI taxonomy): Eukaryota > Metazoa > Chordata > Mammalia > Chiroptera > Pteropodidae > Eidolon > Eidolon dupreanum. The sequence goes on along the minus strand of CM053507.1, from coordinate 72,614,000 downwards.
AAAGTAATTTCCAAATCACTGTGAGGGCATTGTTGTAAAATCATGTTTCTGTAGAATCTTTTAGTCATTTGAAACAGGGCAGGCTAACGTTGCATCTTGAAAATGGAATGGATTTCCCATCAAGGTTCCCATTGTACGTGACTATGTTTTTGTTACCTAACACAATAAAGGGAGTTGTCACTAAATGATTCAGTAAGTTAGAATATCAACTCCCTCTCTGGAGAGGAAATCTGGAGAGGAATGGTGTTTATATTAGATGCTAGGATAACGCTTACTTGCAGATTTACAGTTCTCTGGCATCAATGTCAGACAGAAACTATGAACAGGAAGGTAAGAATTAGGGTCAATCATCCACCTTGGTCAGAACCAAGCCTTGTAGCAACCCAAATTTGTCATATTTTCTTGTTATCATTCTCTCTCTCTCTCTCTCTCTCTCTCACTCACACACACACACACACACACACACACACACACACACACCCCAAGTCTCAACTGCTCCACTGCTGTAATGCTGTTCTGGATAAAATTCCCTAGGGCAAAATCAACAGCAACCCGTTTTCAGCTCTTTCAGTATCATTGGGAAATTTGCCATGTTGGAGTTCGAGTGATAGCCACAAAAACCAATTTGACTGAGAGTGGTGAGACCATGAGGTCTAGGTGGAATATTAACTCACCAACTTGGAATGATTATGTGGAGAATGCTCACATTGCCTCTTATTTATGATTCAATCTAAGTCTCTGAGAGTGCTGAAGTCATAGAAATGACTAAACAAATGTACAGGAAAATTTTTTATTCAAAACTCAACTACCAATAAAAACCTCCTCTGCCACCAGGGATCCCTGGAAAGTGGTTCCTAAAAATCAGCTCTGAGCCAACTGCACTCATTTCTCATCCTTGTGTTATCTTCAATTCTCAACTAATAGAAGCCCCACTGGGCTGAATTTTAAATGGCATGAAAGTAGGAGGGGAAGAGTTTCACCCCAACCTTCCTAGAAAAAAAGGCAAGCATATTTTTTATGATCAAAGGCCAGGTGGGGAATCATTTTACACAATAGACTGGGTAAAGAAAATTAAAATAGGCTTTATGATTTCTTTTTTACACTGAATCTAGGAAAAAATAAATTATTTTTTAAAAAACTTTTAATAGTGCACATATCTTCACTGTTGTCAGTTCTATTTTGTTGCAATAAACCAAGTTTATTGACTATCAGTCATAACCTTAGTACTGTGCTGTCCACCAGAATTCTAACCATTTAATCCATCATATTGGTGGAATGTCTTCTCATTTGAAAACACCAGGTTAACTTTAAAATCATTTATCTAATTAAAGTAGAACTCAAATGATTAATGTCTTGGAACTGTTATTCAGAAACGCCAAATAAAAAGTCTTTAAATCTGTTCAATGTTTTTCACTGGAGAGGGTGTTAAGAAGTGTTACAAACAAACAAGCATGTGAAGTAAATAAAGAGCATGAGTGTCTGAGTCAGCAAGAGACCTGAGTAGGAGGAATCCACAGTATGTAATTCACCAGCCTTGTGACTTTAGCTTGCATGTTTAACCCATAAAAGCCTGTTTCCTCACTGAGAAACAGCTCCATTGCAACATGGGAGGGACTGGCACATGTCTATTGTGCACACTACTTCATTGACCTTCCACTTTTCCCCTAAATGTACAGAAACTAGGTAATGGCTTTTATTATCCTTTCCAAAGGCAGCTGGTATCTGGGGAAGTAAAAGAGAATCACAAGGAAAATCACGTGGTTGACTAGGTTCAAAATACACAAACAATGAATTCATCACTTTTAATTTTTTAGGGCTTGTTTTTGTTTTAAATTAATTTGCGGCTTTTCTTTTGAACTGAAATTAACTTCTCCAGACTTCGGTGGCCTCAAAAACAAAACTAGAATGTTGGACCACATCTATCAGTGGATTTCAGCTCCAACTATGTATAAAATCACTTGGAGAGCTTTTTTAAAATGCCGATTCCTGACCTCATCTGTCTTTCTTGGGCTGAATCAGAGTGTGTGGTTTTAGGAACCCACAGGCCATTCTCCATTGAAACTCAGATGGCATTTGGAGCCCTCCACATCACATGCCAGGGTCTATCACAAAACCCAAGGAAATGATACTTAGACAAAAAACAAGAGTCCTCTCTTAAAGTATTTGTGCATTGGTTGTTATAGGCATGTTCTGGAAGCCCTCAGCTCGCTCATCTCACAAAAAAGCAGGTCAGACCTTCCAAGTAGCCAGCTTCCAGGATAGGACAGCCAGTCACCCACCATGAGCTTCAGACCTTGAAGCAGGAGTCCTAGGAGCTGCCTTCTCTGACAATGTCAATAAAGTCTGGCAGATACCCTGGCTGCAGGTAAGATGGCTTACCACTTCTCCCTCTGCCTCCCCTTTACTGTGGTTGTATGCTATGATTATAGTTTCAAATGAAGGACAGTCCTGGCTTCTCTGCCTGATCCTACACTCACCTCTTCTTGAAAATGACTGCTCCTCCGTTTACATGGTTGCAGAGATGGCTCCCAGAAGCCAGGTTTCATTCAGGCCTCACAGGAATGGGTACATGTCTCTCTCGTTCAATGCAACTCTTTACCCTCAGAATCTGGGTTTAGGATGAGTCTCTTGAACAGATAAAATGTAAACTTGAGAAGTGTCAGTAGCAATATTTTTTTGTGTATTCTATGTTAAGAAAAACAAAGCTATAGATAGAAGAGTCAAAGAAGCAAGATGGAGAGTATGGAGGACATTCTGGTTCCCCTCCTCCATGAGTCCCATTATCCCATGTGCATCCCTACATTTGGTGTTCATAATTAATGCTATTTTTGTTAAGGGGCAACTGGCTTCTGTTACTTATAATCAAAGAAGCTCTAATGAGAATGGTTACTATGTATGAACCATTATATTTTTCAGTGTTCAAATGAATGAGAAACCAGTGCATTCCCAAGAAAGAAGGCAAAATAGATGTGGAAGAAAGCAACCAGGAGGCAGAAGATCTAAGTTTAAAGCCTTCTGTTGGAACCCCACAACCACATACAGAGACTAAATTCTGCTGCTCACTAGCTAGATGATATTGGGAAGAGTTTTTAACTCTATGGGTTTAATTATAAAATGACCATAAAAATTCTGTGAAGGGATGGAAGCCGAACCATTCATTCTACTGAGGTTTCTTCCAACAATATAGCCTAAACTTATGTGTCACTCAGTGTTATCAAAACGAGTGTCCCCTGAAATGATTCTTGAAGCCACATTCTGTACAGCACATGATAGAAAAGCAAACCATAAGAAGCACATACCAGCTGCTAATGTAAATGATAGGTAAAACTAAAAATTTTCAAATTTATGTGCCAATTTTGCCTAACTTTTCACAAGACATTTTAGCTTTTCTTAAAAGCAAATAACCTTAAAACCAAACATACTCAACTCTCCAATTATTTGAAGAAAATTTAACAAATATTTATTGAGAGCCAAATAAATGCCTGGCACCATGCTAGCTATTATGTCCTCACAGATAACCTGCTTTGTGGGACCTCGGTGGAGCTGGACAGCTGATGAGGTTGCACATTAGTGCCTCATGGTCTGGTTGGTGCTTAATGGGGGTATGTCAAGTACAAAGTGGAGGTGATAAGCAGGCTTTGGAGGCAGGCAAGGGTGTGATGGAAGATATGATAGAAAAAGTGATGAGTTTAGCCAAGGAAACAAAAGCTGAATGGGGTGGACCGAGGTAGGAAGGAAGAACAGGGTCTTCTAGCAGTTGGATGGCATGCCCAAAACATAAGGTTTAGAACCAGTATCCAGGGACTTGCCATTCTGTACTGAAGTAAAAACCACTTTTTCCAAAGTTATTCAGGGATGAAGGCTGATTCAGAGGGAATAAGAGAAATAAAAGTGAACTCTTACTACAACTGTGGGAACTCCAGTATTTAAAAGTTTGTTACAAAAGATAATAAAGGGATCCAATGTATATTGGAACAATGGAAACTCAGAGAAGTAGATATAATGAATCATAAATGGAAAAGAGACACCTGGGAGAGTGGGTTGATAAAAATAGTAAGTAATTATAAGTAATATTTATCAAGTGATTGCTAAATGCCAGGCACTTCATGCTTAATGCATGTTGATTCACTTCACCTATCACAACTCTGTGTAGGTTCTATTATTAACCAGTCACAGGAGGCCTTTTCCCTCACTTGCTTATTTCCTTTTCCTGTACTTATCACCAACTAAAACACAATGGATTTTTTTTTTATTTAGTATTATTTTTTTCTTGTCTTGCTTCTTCTGATAGAATGGACTCTCTTTAAGGGCAGGGATTTTTGTTTGTTTTGTTTATATCCCTAGCACTTAGAAAATATAGTAGGAGCTCAATAAATATTGGTGAACAAATGAAAGATAGAAACTGAGGTACAGAATGGTTTATAACTTGCCCCAACCAAATATCCAGGCAGTGGCAGGACCTGGGAGCAATCATGTGAACAGCTAAGAGGGCTTTTAGTGAGATGGTGGTCTCACAGAGAGCCATAATAGAACTGAGGGTGGAAGGGTTGAAACATCAGCCTTGTAAGAATAAGCTTAAAAATTAATTGAGTCATTTACTTGCTCATTAAACTAGTCAGTAAATATTTACTTAGCACCTACTATGTGCTAAGCATTGTTCCAGGCACTGGAGAAACAATGGTGGAAAGGGTCCCGCATACTGAGGGGAGGGGAGGGGAGACAGATAACAGAAAAGGAAACAAATGAATACACAGAATCATTTCAGGGGTGATAAATTCTGGGATGATAATAGAACAGGGTGATGTGATGAAGAGTAACTGCAGGGGAGGGTGTGTAGCATTGTTAGATGTGGCCCTTGGAAAGGGATTCTTTGAGGAGATGGATGAGCAGATTCCTGCAGTATGAAGCAAAAGAAGAATATAAGGCTCAGAACAAAGAAGATGGGAAGGCCAAAGCAGAAGAAAGGCCAGGGGTGGTTATTGGATTGTGGAATGAAACTCGGAAAGTATCTATGGAGATGGCAGCTCTGCACAGGAAACTGAGAGTTCACAGCCAGGGCCATCTGTTGGAAAAAGTCTGGCCAGGACCAGAGTCAACTGACTAAAGAAATTGTTCAGGAAACCATAACTGATCTGAAACCAGGATTCCAAACCAAAAAAGACATTGCTTTAGGTGACCAGCAAAGGGGTAGAAGCAGAGGGTGCCATATAGAATAACAGGAGGGTGGGCCAAGTCATACTACAAGTGAATTCAGACTCAAGCCTGAAAGTACCTTACACTGAATTGCAATATGTCCCCCACAATTTGTGCACACAGATTGTACGTCTGGCTACAGCTGAGGAGATGTTGGGGATGAGAGTGGCCTCAGAGAACATCTAATACAAATAATACTTACTTGGACTGTGAACCAGGCCAGTGATCCCTAAGCCTGAACTAACATAAGACTCATTGGAGTGTTTGTGAAAAATGTAGATGACTGGGCCTCTCTCACCCAAATTCCCATTCATGATGTTGAAAATGGGACAGGAATCTACACTTGTGGTGCAAGTGGTCTCTAGCAGGCCACATCTTGAGAAATGTGGAAAAGGATCCACCAATGGGCTATAGGAAGTGCGTGAACTCCCGGGAATGAAATAAAAAAGTATGAGTGTTTGCATATATGTACTTTTTTTTTTCCTAGGAAGAGGGTCTATATCATTACAAGACTCTCAACAACTTGAGAACCACTGATCTAAGCCTGCCTCTTGTCTTACAGAGTAGGAAACAGAGTCCCAGGAATGTAATTGACTTGACAAATCCACACACTAGAAGACGACAGAATTGGGCTGTCTCTCCAGGCTTTCCTCTTGTCCAGCCCCTCACTCTCTTCTCCCACTGTACTAACTATAGGGGTGGAAGAGAGAAGGAGGAAGGGGATTGAGCATTTTGGGGAAAAGTCATCAAAGGCTCACTCTCCTCATTTTGGCCCTAGGTGGGATAGATCAGAAGAGTGGAGAATTAGGATGAGGACCCAGTCATTCACCTGTACTGCCACCCCAAGCCCTGACACCTGTGGAATCCTGCCTCCAGTACGACTTATAGCCAGGACAGAGGGCACACATGTCCTTTTGTTGGATGTGGTGGTGATGGAGTGGTGCATTTGTAAAGATCTGCCTCCTCATGCCTGAGCAGGTGGGCAGTTCCAGGCTTTTCTGCTTACACTCAGTTTTCCATCTGTCTATCTCCTCAGGCCAGTCTGGATCATAGCCTCACTTCTGGTAGTATGCTCACATCATGCTTCCTCTTGGGTCTTCCTTTCAGTCTGAATTCTATGTCACTAACCCAAGAGGGCTCCTCAAATTTAGTATGTGTCCTGCTCTTTAGTTTTGGCCCGAATTCTCAGACTCTGCCCTCAGCCTGAACTTTTGAATTTACTAGCCTTGCTCCCCTTCCTCTTCTGAACTAACAACTCTCAGACTTGGCCTTTGGCCTCTTTTCTGTCTTCACTATTCTGTCCTGGTAACAAGGCCCCTTCAGTCCTGGCCCCATCTGACCATCTTGTCCTCTTACCACCTTCTATTCAAGTCTAAACTGATTCAGAATTTGACCTTTCCTTCTGTAAGATAACCACATAAGAAACTTGGTCTAATACCCTTTCTCTGCCTTTACGTCCTTGTCCCCTGATCAGTGACTTGTGACTCTCCCAAACATTCCATGTTCTTTCAATCTTGTTTCTCGACTTTGCTTGTCAAGTCTCTTTCTCTCCTATTTCTTTTTCTTTTTCTTCCAGTTCTTTCAATCCTTCCCCCATACTTTAGACCTCCCTTCGTCCTCTCTGGCACCACTTTGCTTGACAGCAGAATTCAGGAGTAAAAAGGTGCCTGAGTCCTTTCTTTTGACTAATGCCACCTTTGTTTTGGTGCCAGATTTGTTTTCGAGGCAGATGTCCAGGAAGGCTGGACAGTAGGCTCAGTCCTGCAGAGCACACCATAGGCAGAGGAAATAAATCTGCTTTGCAATTTTCCCAACAGCCATCTCAAATCCGTGGGCGATGGCTCAGATACCTTGCCCTTAACAGACAAGGAAATGAGCTCAGAGCTCAGGAGATTGGCCCCAGGTCCTGAATTAAGTCAGTGCAGAGTGGAAATGAACACAGAGCCCTCAGACTGAAAGCTGTCCAAACAGCCACATGGAGCAGGATCACAACTCACCGTCTTTCAGAGCCTCAATTAGGGCTGTCGCTCTGTGGACACTTGACAGTTACTGGTAAGTTGTTTTAAACTTTCCTGATGATTCTTTATCCTGTAAAGGATTTGCACAGGGAATTCCTTGTTGAAGACTAATCATTTTCTCTCTTGCCTATGACTGAGGCTGTTTCTCACGTCCTGGTTTCACTTGTCCCAAGGATTTCATTTGAAGGGTGGGGCATTCCGCCTTACTTCCCCCCATCCCATCTGGAGCCTGCAATCAGGACCAATGAAAGCAAAGTACCTCATCCACCCAGTGACTAAGACCTCAGAGTATTTAAAAGGTTACAGGAATGGGCTGAAGATTGCTTTTGCTTTTTTGCAGACAGCATACTCTCATCTGATTTGGGCCATCACTGAGCTGCAGATTGAAGGGGAGAAAAATAAGCTCCCAGACTCCCTGCTACCATGTGCTACGACAAATGTGCACGATGCATTGGGCATTCCTTGGTGTGGCTTGCCATCCTCTGCATTGTAGCTAACATTTTGCTCTATTTTCCCAATGGAGAAACAAGGTATGCCTCTGAAGACCACCTCAGCCAGTTTGTGTGGTTCTTTTCTGGCATTGTAGGAGGGGGCTTACTGGTAAGTCCTTCAAAATTATTACTACCTTAAAAGTTTTCTCCTGGTAAATGTGATGTTTTCATGGAAAGTTTTCTATAATGCATATTTCCAGATCCAATGATTTTTGTTCATTCTTTTTTTGAAAGCAGATTATACAAAAGTTGAGATAGATATAGTGTATTAATTTTATTAGATGTCGTTTTACAAAATCCTCTTTCAGTTAAAAGTGAGCTACATTTTTACTAAACTCTCTTACTTTACAACTAGAAACAGACACTAGTTTTTAAATCAGATTTGAGAGACTGGCATTTCTAGTCCTGGAGCCAGCAATCATTTAATGTTTGCTCTGGGGAACTGAGAGGAGTTGGCTGGGTCTCAGACTAGATTAACAGAGTTTTGGATTCAGAATTTCTGCTCTTTGTTTTCAGCCATCTACAACAGAAAAAAAAATAATTATGAATGCATTGCTATTTAGAAAAAACTATAAATTTTCTCCTTTCTGTAATCCTGGGGTGTGGCGTCTAGGAAAAATCCTACAGTTAGCAGCAGACCAGTGTATGAAGCTAATAGTGGAATGTGTTGTTTTTTCCAAGGTTTGTTTTTAATTGAAGAGAGATAAATTTGCCTGCCAACTTTGGAGCTGAAAATATTTGCTTTAACCACAGCCTGGAAAGAATGTGGACAAACTTGAGTTTGCTACTTTAATGTGCTGGGATTGAGAATTTTAAAGAGAAGTTTTCTTGAATTGCTAATAATGTACGAAATAGTTTTTTAGTCAAATAAAGGATATTAGAACATCCAAACCTTGATACACTAATTGTGGTTGGTTAAATCTGCTTTGAATTTAAGCATTATTATCATGTTAAAACAATCATTTATCCTTAATATAATATTGCACTGTTTAAACTTCTTTTGATCTCAAACTCAAAGTATTTCTTATTTATTTAAAGAGCTCTGTTATGAAGCTACAACCATACAATCGTATCTTCAAATAAGCAGTTCACATTTATTATACAGAGCTTTCATCTCTCTCATTTACAAAAAGTTTCAGTTATTCTATTAAAGACTGTTGATATCTTCAGTTTTACAATGAAAAACAAATGAGATTTAAAGACAAGGTCTAACAGTTCCAAAACAGCATTTGTAGCCAGGACTATGTTAGGAATTCTTGCCACACAAACGAACACATTCATAGGTTACTATTTTAGCCCTCCCATACTACAGCTTCACCCTAAAAAATGTTTTTTTTTGACACTTTACATGAAAACAAGTAGATGTTACATTTAGATGTTTTTTTTTCTCTTCATAGTTTTACACTATTTGAGATACTTGATTAGCATAATCCAAAACCAGTCAACACCATCAGAAAGAAATATATTTTATCAAGGATGCTTAACCTGACCCTTATGGACTTGGGGAAAGACAATGACTTTAATTTGCTTGTTTTCTACCAGATATTCCTGCCAGCATTTGTCTTCATCGGGCTGGAACAGGGCGACTGCTGTGGCTGCTGTGGCCACGAAAACTGTGGCAAAAGATGTGTGGTAGGTCTTATCGTTCTGGTGGTGAAAATGGTTTCTACGACGTCAGCGCCACACTCTGTGGCTCAATTCTGGTGTTTCTCCTTTCCCTAGATGCTTTCTCCTGTGCTGGCTGCTCTCATTGGAATTGCAGGATCTGGCTACTGCATCATTGTGGCAGCCCTGGGCTTAGCGAAAGGACCAATATGTCTGGATTCCTCTAACCAATGGAACTATACCTTTGCCAACACGGAGGGGCAGTGAGTAATTGTTCCTTAACAGATCATATGTTCTTATCCACCACAAATGTAGTGGTAAACCTATCAAACTAAAAAGGCATCAGTCATCTGTTCTTCCATCCACTCTGCCAGGTTTATTGGTATGGACTCCGGCACTGCTCAGGCAATAAGTGTCTGAGGATAACGCTTAGTCCCTGACCTGGAGAAGCTCTAAGGACTATTTAATGGAGCCACTAATTGAGTCTTACAATTTCATTATTGCTTCTATTTTAAAGATGAGGAAAAAAGACACAGAGAGATGAAGTAACTTATTCAAATTCACACTGCCAGGACATACAGTCAGGATTTGGACCCAAACAGCCTAGCTGTAGAATTTGTGCTCACATGTATGTACACTATTTCTAAACAATGTGCTGATTTTACTATTTTGAGACAATGTTATGGAATCTTCATATGTATGATAACTTTGTGAATTTAATCAAAATCTAGGGAACATACTACCACCCCCCCCACATGCTTACATATAACATAATAACTATGTACAATGCACCCTTTATATATAGCACCCAGTGCTACATAAACAGTTTTATTCATGACTTTAATATCAGAATAATTTTAAACGTTCTATTATTTTATGTTGATATTTATTTCTTATCTGTATTGAGAAAAGAACAGTAGATGATAGAAATTGATGTACATAATAACAAACAAAATGACATCCTTCTTTAAATTTCGAAAGATTTAGTTATGAAATTCATGAGTATACATAATATGAATAATGAATTTGAATTGCCTTTATATTATGAAGAATTTTTGTCTCCCATGAATTTTTGTATAGCATGTAGTGAGGTCATAGGTTGAGTATGGAATTAGAGAACCCTGAGTTTGATCCTAGCTCTGCATGTAGTCTCTGAGAAATCAGAAAAACGTGAACTGAGTTTTCGTCAGTTTTCAGTTACTTCATTTGTAAAATAAAGCCAATGGCAGTTGTCAGGATGATTAATGAGATACCACAAGTAAAATATTTGTCACAGAAGCTGACGCACTGTGAGCGCTGCCACTGTTAGCTGTTAATATGACGTACTAGCTTACAATGAATACAGCCCAATGGTAGCTTCCATAGTTGAAACTGGTTATTCATGTATGTATAGACATACAAAACTGCTGCACAAAACTATCTCTTAAAAAAAGCCATGACTAATGTATCTGGAATTCAAGGAGAGGTGATAGTATCACTAAATGTTTTTTATAGCTGTTTGATTATACACCCCTTCCATGATCCACCCCAGCTTCTACAAGAAACCTTCCTCTGTCATTCTTCATTTCAACCTGTCCAGGGATTGCAATAAGGTGACTAACTAATGGTCACAAGCTAGTAATTAGTTGTTCAATAACCAAGTGAGCCAAAGATTTTTTCTACATTGTGTTCTGAAATTACAGAGTTTTATTTCAATGATATACAGAAAGACAGGACCAGAAGGACAGAATTTTTTTAATCAAAATTGAACTTCTGATTGACTCCATGAAGCATTCCAAAGTTATTTCTCTAATTCCCTTTGTTCTGTAGTGGTAGGAAGAGGTGATAAGGGAAGAATTACACCATACCTCTTTGTGGAATTAAGTTGATCCTAGATTTTCTCACATGATTAAATAATATTTCATTAAGAATTCAAATACTCTATGATGTAGCAAAGGTTGAAACTCTAGGAGAGGAGTGAGAGAATTTTTCAGATTGTAAGAATATCCAGATATTTAGAAAATCTCCTAAGTCATTTCACAAAGTGATTTTGGATTATATGTATCATTTAATTACTTTTAAAATGTGTTGATACCTACTATGTGTCACATACTGGTCTAGGTGTTGGATATATAATGATGAAAGGTCTAGTAGTTATTTCATGGAGCTCAGACTTGTAGAAAAGATACAAAAATAGGTATTCTCCCTGGACTATGTTAGATGGCCTTCTTCTGTGGTCCTTTCACACTTAGTTTACTTGATTAGTACACTTGTTGCATTGAAATTGCCAATTGTCTCCCCTCTTAAACTGTGCTTTCTAAGACAGTGCCCATTCCTGTGTTTGTTATTGTATCCCCAGCCTGACTGGATGTCTAACTCACACTGAGTGCTCAACATTCTTTAATGAATTTTATGTTTATCATTGCAACAAGATCTGAGCTAAATTCTCGTTTTGTGGAATGACTTGGATTGGAAGAATTAATATAGGTCACTGAATTGATTCATTCCTTTTTTTCTGAGTGGTAAAAGCACCATACAAAAAGTAGCTTATGACACATCCCATTAGATATGGTCATGTGTCAGAAGTTTCTCTTTGTATCCACAGATACCTTCTGGATAGATCCACATGGTCCCAGTGCATTGAACCCAAGCATGTTGTGGAATGGAATGCCTCTCTGTTTTCTATCCTTTTGGCACTTGGTGGAATTGAATTCATCTTGTGTCTTATTCAAGTAATAAATGGAGTGCTTGGAGGCATATGTGGCTACTGCTGTACTCATCATCAGGTAAGAACCTCTGTGAAGATGTCTTAGCTTGGCCCTCGTATGTTCAATTACCATAATGCGCAATTGTTTTCACCATAGAGAAAGAGGCAAAATCAAACATTGCTCAGTCTACCAAAATTTATTTCTACACGGTCTTTGTGGCAAAGCATTTAATGCATTCAGTTGTGTTCTCAATAATAAATCTCCTTGAATGTCACAGTTACTGAGTTATCTTGGTTCTTTGTAGTTGGCTCTCTGAATACAGGAAACTGCCATCCACAAAATGCCCCATTCAAGAGCTAACCTACTGCTCCTTTCATTACCCTTGCTCTGGCTGCAGACACAAAAGAAATATCCTCTCTTTGCTTCTCTCATGTTCCCTACTAGTATTCACAAATAATAACCAACATTCATTGCACTAGGTACTGTGCTAAACCCATATTTCAGATGAGACTATGACTCAGAGGTTAAGCAATATGTCTAAAATCACCTAGTCAGGAAGTAACAGGCTTCAAATCCTGGGTCATTTTATGCCACAGCACTGCTCTTAACCTGTATGCAACACTTACTATTCTGTTGGGTTTTCTACAATTTCTTCCTAATAAGGAGTCAAAAATACCCAAATAGCTAAATGCAGAGAATCACTAGTAGCCTTTCAATAGCAGCTTAAGAAAAGCCTTTCACTGTGAAAGAAAACCAGGAAGCACTTGTTTCCTGGGGATATGATTTCGGAGAGAAATATGCATTTGTTAGTAGTGAGAGAAAGTTTTTTTTTCCTAACCCTTCTAAAAAACATATATTATTGAATTGATGGAAGTCTAGCTTTGGTCCAATTTTGGGGGGTTTGTTTTATGTCTTATTCTGTAAAACAAGATTAGGAAACAGAAACTAAGTTAATTTATATTTTCCTAACCACTTACCTCTCTAGTCCAAGGTCTCTTAACTTTTTTTAAAAATAAGACAAAACCTAATGAACACTAAAAGTCCATTGTTATCATAAAAAAAAATTCTAAATAAATGGAAACTTTCTATAATTTTTGAGGGGAAGTTAAATAAAAACTTAGTTGTTCTTATCAGGCAAGTACAACAAGATTAAAAATTTCCTTGGGAGCTTGCCAAATTTCCAAAAAAAAAAAAAACAAAGGAGTTGGAAACCTTTAATATGAAGTTGTTTCCAGGCAGTATGGGTAGGGAGAGGCAGAGAAGAACCCTCTTGGGATTACTATAATATAACCTATCTTTAACCTTGAACTTCATACATGGCAGAGTTTAAATTAGATGAGGCCTGACTGGACTTTAGCATGTGTGTATTTTGGGGACAGGCAAAACATGTCAATGACCAAAGTTGTTGTAATGGTTTAGCAGAGTGACACTCTCCCATCGGAGAGTAAATAGTCTCACTGGATTTGCCATCTGAGTCACAGTAGGGATGGCTTCTTCTCAAACACTGCAGTACAGATCCATTAACTTTGTTTATAAGACAAAAGTGACTTTCAAAGGGCAAGGTTTTTAGTATAGATGAGTCAAGTGTGTAACTTGGTAGCATTTAATTAGAATGCCCACTTCTGTGTGAAACTCCCACAGCATTATCTCTTAAATCCCTAAGATTAAATACCTACCCCAAACACATTCAAAGCCAACCCAGCATTGTTAAACTACAGTTTCCATGGCCCCTTTCTGCAGCTTTTACTCAGAGAGGACAACGGGTCTGTCTGGTTTGTTTAGGAAACATTTTGTGAGCACTGTCTAAGCTCTCAGTATTATTGGTAAAAGCTCTGCTGAAGTTAAGACCAGTTATGTTTGCTTAAACCAGGAATTTAAAAAGACTCAAATGTCATCATTGTTTGTTTAGCCTGATAGTAACCTAATGCATATTTCATTTTCTTTACAGCAATATGACTGTTAAAATCAACCACCCCAAGACAGAACCATAACCTTCCTTTATTTCATTGTAATTTATATATTTTACTTGTATTAATTTGTAAAACTTTGTACTAGTGTATTATACATCTTATATTCTACTTTTATAAATGTGTGTAAAGACTGGCATCTTCATATTATTTCAGTGTTTGAACTTAGCAAACATTTTTTAAGGAATGAGTAAATAAACTATACTGTGGAGATAATTTACAGATTGAGTGAAGTTCCTCAGTATACCTGAGGTAAACTCTAGCCTGAAGTGATGTTTTTGAGAAACATTACAGAGATAAATATTACTTTTTGATTACTATTTATATACATGTGCTTGCTTTTATTAAACGAAAGATTTCTAGTTGCTTTTTTAAGACCACGAAGGAGAAAATCCTACAACTTGAAAAGATGTTCTTTTTCCACTATTTATATGGTGTTTCCCATTTATACGCTTGCAAAATCTCTAACATGCGGCCTCTTTGAACCATTTCACATTCTGAGATGAGACAGAGCCTTGCCTAGAGCGGGAGGACTGGCTGTGAATGCTCCAAGCTAAATGAGTGAGTCAAAAAATTCAATGCTGCTCATTCTTAACATGTGGAAAGCTTTGTGTCCTTCAAAGACAAGCTTTAAGGATCATGTATTTAAAAATAAAAAGGCCTGGATAATTTGAGAGGAAGAATGATGGGAAATGGAATAAAGCAGTTGATCAACGTCATAAGAAAATGGGGGAAGGGTAAGAAGGTGAGGAAGGAAAACCAAAAGGAAATCCCCCAACACTTTCTTGTTTAAATACAACAAAATAAAGAATTCATTACCATTTTTTTCTATTGTTTAGTCTCATTATCCTTTGTTAAAAATACTTCCTTTTTCCTCCTTATTTTTTTCCCAGCCTGCAAGTTGTGCAGCCCCTATCTTCTGGTTTCTTTATCCCACTTTTTCTTCCTTCTCTTTTACCTTTCTCTGCTATCCGTGCATTGTCATTGCTATGTCATTCCTTAGGGTCATCACCCCAATTAGGTATCTTTCCTTTCTAATGGGTGCCGCAGGCATCAGGCTCCTGGTGAGGGTAACAAACATTTTCTTTCTTGTTTTTTATATCTGTTGTACAGAGTTGGGCTCTTTCAGATGACAAGATTTCCTGATCTATTGGAAATTGTCTTCAGAAATTTTCTACTTTTAAAGTTGTCTGACAGTGGCCATGATAATGAGAAGGTATTTATTTCTAGGTGTCATGCCTTCCTAACAAAAGTATTTATGGTTGAATTTTAAAGAACACAGATGATCATTAACTAGAGGCTTTGATATGCTTGCTAAGTACAATAAGGTTGTTCAAAAGTCACAACATGAAGCAAAAAAATGAAATGAAATCAAGGACACAGAGATGGAGTTGATTTTGTCCATATCTACATCTGTACAGGTGTTTATTTGCCTGGCCAACAGACAAGCTAATAAAGAAGCTTCCTGGCTGTTAGACAGCTCAGCTCTTCCTTTCCTAAAGAAGCCCTGTAGTGGTTTCCTGACTGGAGGGTTCTAATCTTTTCTGTGCCTCTGTTCCTCTGGCACTCTGTTTAAAAGCACATAAAAAAGAAAGTACATAGGATTACAAAGTAAATCAACATATTGAAATATTTTATTAAAATATTTTTGAAAATTATAAGGTAGTTGTCTTGATAGCCAGCCCCATCACATTAGCCTGTGTAGTTAGTTAAGAAAACAGAGATCACATGTGATCTAGCAGTGGTCTAATGAGTGGGTCTAAGAACTACTGTACTTCTGCAACATGCTTACAATTGAAATGAAATTTTGAGTACTTGCAACAATTTTAATGTGATATGAAAATAATATGTAATTTTGTATTGTTGATCAAAGAATGATAAGTATTGCTGAGACTACTGTGATTTGCTGCATGCAATCACAATAAAGGAAATACTAAATTTTCATTAGAGGGTAATAAAAATAATGACTTTTTTCCCATTCAAATTTAACACCCAGTTCTCACAAATTCCTATCCGTGGGCCTCTTGGGAGTTCTTGGACACCAGGTTTTTAACCCCTGCAATAGAGGATCCCAAAAAAGAGGCATAATGATCAGTTATAAGCACCTTGCTTTCTTAAATGTATCCTCAAAGGAAATTGCAATAATAATTATTAACCATAATAGTAATAACAGCAACCATTTATTGAGTTCCTTCAATGTGTCAGTTACTGTACTAAGTTTCTACACATATTATTTCACTGAAATCTCTCAACGGTCCTAGAAGGTGGTGTTTGTCTCCATTTTATAGTCAAAGCTAGGAGAGGTGAAGTAATCTGCCCAAGGCCACACCTTTGGCAAGTAAGATAACTATGATTCAAATCCAGGTCAGTCTTATGTGAAAACCCAGGCTTTTCCAGCTCCTCTCCTTGGCTCCTGCTGCCTCCTCTGTCATCCTGCCAGGTGCTAAGATCTTATCTATTCCAACACTGACTCAGTCTCTCCACTTAAGGGGCTTTGACAGGGCCCCGTGACCCTCAGTCATCCTCACCCAGAGCCTAAATTTGAGTGACTCAGAGTTTCCCCTGGTTTGTAAATTCTTTAATAATAGACATTGCTGTTACTCAGAGGAAATAGCTTATACAATTAACGTTTATCTTAGTTTATTTATATTTATGGATCATACTCTGGGTCTGTAATATTCTAAACCCATCAATTTGGCTGGAAATCCCCTCAGGGATACTAAAACAGCTCATTATCACTTGGCAACATAGAAACAGAAAAATTCTGTAGAATCTGAATTGCACAAACATGGACTCAATGTTAATAGTTCCCTCTGAGTGCCAATTTACCAGAGTGACCAAATTACAAATAAACAACTGCATAAAGGAAATTGCATGAAATCAAATATAAGAACATTGATAGAATGTTACTTTAACTACAATTTGTTTATTATATATGTGTGAGACTGCATTGATTACATTCCCTCTGATGCTTACCCATGATGGGAATAGGTATAGGATTTTGCGCACCTTTACAGAAAAGCAACCATCTCTAAAGTCTGCACATCCTTTTTAAGTCAATATTTTTACTTTTAGATATTTATTTTAAAAGAATCATCAAGGATGTTCAGATTCCAGGAATAATTTTGGGAGTTTTGTTTATACCTAGAAAAATTACAAGAGTCTAAATGATAAGGAATGAATATCTCTGTATCTATCTATCTATCTGTTTCTGGTAGTCTCAGGCATTCCTCGGCTTGAAGAAAGCTATCTTCTTCCTGTATCTCTTCACATCATCTTCCTTCTCTGCATATCTATCTAAATTTTCTTTTTTTTTAAATGAGAACACCAGTAATACTGCATTAGGGCCCACCCTAATGACCTCATTTTAACTTGATTACCCCTATGAAGACCATATTTCCAAATAAGGTCACATTCTGGGGTACTGGATATTAGGATTTCAACATATCTTTTTTAAGAGGACCCAATTTAACCCATAACAGTGGAAGAGATAGAAGTCTCTCTCTGAGACTTAATCAGCATCTTCTAAACTAAACATGTTCTTTAAGATGCTCTTGAAAAGTCTTAAAAATAGTGCACACAATACTATCTTCCTGAAGATTCACCACACACATTAATATTGCATAAGCTCTGTTAAACCTTGTAAAAATCTGTTTAACTCAAAACTTTCCAAATTATTTAACTTTTAGACCCTAGTGCTGCATTTTTGGAAGAGAGTAAACAACAAATGAGAAGAAAAGCACAGAGCTGGAGAAATTTGGTAAACTCATTAAATAACAATAAAGGATAAATGTCAGGAGTCCTTCAATGACAATCAGGAGTTCAGGATGGAAGAAGAGAATTCTCAATATAATTAGTTCTGCCTGTTTAATGAGAATGAACTCAGATGTGTTTTGTACATATTTTCTGCTGTCCTGGTTTCTAATGTCAAAATTCTGGAGGAAAAAAAAAATCTATTGCAGTTCTCTTGGTCTCCAGGTGGGGTGCTTCTTTGGATGGAAGAGATGACAGAATTTCAGAGATGTGCTACCCAATTATAAGACATTTTATTACTCCATAATTTAGTGTCAAGCCAGTTCTTCCACCAACTCCATTTCGGAGTCTCAGTGTGTTTATCATGGGATGTGCTTGTATGTGAGTATGAGTGGTAGTATATGTAACCTAAAAACTCCTGCAAAGGTTGAGAAGCAACTTCCATCTGCATTTGCCTATACATCCTCTTGTGTATGGGTATAGAGGTATGAGGGGCAAGAGCATGACATAATTGTGGGGCAGGCAAAGCTTGAGGTTGGAAAGAGGCAGAAATGAAATGACATATTAGAAACCAATTTCTGCAAAGGCAAGCTGGGTGATTTAGTCTTTAGTGTCCTTGGCTAGAGGGTCAGGGTGCCCTGTGGGTCAGGTAATCTGTTAGTGATTGGGTGTTTCTTTGGCCCAGAGAAACTTCACACTAGAGGCCATTATAAGTCTCAACTGGTATCATGAGAAAAGTATTCATGTCCATATCGTTAAGGCTCCATATGTAGATGAAGGCATCAGAGTTTGATGGTTTGTGGAATTATGCCAGAGGGAGAATAAGGCTCAGATATAAAGAGAAAGAATGAGATGGGCTGCAGAGGCTACTTTGACCCTCGCTGAGCATCACATTTCTTATGGCTCCACACCTTACACTCTCCCATCACTTCTACTTCTGAAGATAAAGCAAACTAGAGAGCTTCCATAGACTAGAGCTAGATGATTCTCTCCATTTGCCTTTTTGAAGATTCCTTTTTTTCCCTCTTTGGGAGTTATTCCCCTTTAATACCATAGGGAATTAAATAACTACTGAACTCTTATTTGATAAGTAACTAAAGAATGATAGAAATTTGAGAAGCTAAAAAGACTTCTGAGTTTCACTCAATAACCCTGGATTTAGGTTATGCCTATTGATCTTAGACTGGTCAGTTTTTTATTCTGAGCCTCAATTTCTTAACTTGTGAAGCAGAAATAATAATATTATCTCTAATGGCCTACCATGATTAGAATAATTAAATTATATCTTATATGACAATTCACTGTAAGTATAAAGTTTTGTGTCAGATATATTATTTTGTCCATGAATAAAAATATTAGAACAGTAGTTCTATTATATTCTCACTTTCATTAATTTTTGCTCATCTTCCTTTTCCTCATCCAAGTCATGAAATCTGAGATTCAGTAGCCACCCAACATACAAGGACTTTATTTTTCCTTTTGACCTTCAGAATGGGGATTCTTAACCCTATTGTCACATTTAAATCATCTGGTAACTATAAACTAATATCTCTTGTGAACATAGATGCAAAAATCCTCAATAACATATTAGCAAATCAAATCCAACAATGTATAAAAAATACTATACATCATAACAAAGCAGGATTTATACCATATGTGCAAGGCTGGTTTAACATTTAAAAATCAATTAATGTAATCCATAACATCAACAGACTAAAATAGAAAAAACTCACATAATCATGTCAACAGATAGACAAAATCCAACACCCATTCATCACCAAAAAACAAAACAAAACAAAACAAAACTTATGAAACTAGGAATTGAGAGAGAACTTCCTCAACTCAATTAAGAACGTTTACAAAAAAAAAAAAATCTACAGCTAACATCATTCTTTTTGATAAGTAACTAGAAGCTGTCCAGCTAAGATCAAGAAAAAGGCAAGTATACCCCTTTCTGGGATATTTTGTTGAAAAGATTATATCACTCTTTTTCAATATAGTACTGGCAGTACTAGCTAATGCAATAAGACAAGAAAAGATATAAAATGTATACAGATTGTAAAGGCATATAAAATGCCTTTGTTCACAGATGACATGGTTGTCTCTGTAAAAAATCCAAAAGATCAGCAAAAAACTTCTAGAACTAATAATTGATTATAGTAAGTTTGCAGTATACAAAGTTAATATACAGAAGTCAATTGTTTTCTTATATACCAGCAATAAACAAGTGGAATTTGAGATTAAAGAACACTATCATTTACATTAGCACCTAAAAAAATAAAATATTTACATGTAAATCCAACAAAATATTTATAAAATTTATATGAGGAAAGCTATGTAATACCGATGAAAGAAATCAAAGAAAAATAAATAAATGGAGAGATAGTTCATGTTCATGTATAGAAAGATTCAGTAATGTCAGGATGTTAATTCTTTCTAATTTGATCTATAGAGCCAATCCAATCCCAATCAAAATTATAGCAAGTTATTTTGTAAATAACAACGGTTTCTATAGTTCATACGGAGATCAAAAGACCCAGAATAGCAATACAATATTGAAGAGGAAAAACAAAATTGGAGCACTGATTCTACCTGACTTCAAGACTCACTATAAAGCTACAGTAACCAAAACAGTGTGGTATATAAAAAAGACTGGACCAATAGATCAATGGAACATAATAGAGATCCCCAAAATAAATCCACATAAATATAGTCAACTGACCTCTGACAAAGGAGCAAAGACAATACAATAGAGCAACAATAGTCTTTTCAACAAATGGTGTTAGAACAATTGTACATCCACAAACCAAAAAAAAAAAAAAAAAGGAAAAAAAGAAAAAGAATCTAGACATAGACTTTACAAACTTCACCAAAATTAACTCAGAATGGATCACAGACCTAAATGTAAAATGCCAGTCTATAAAAGTCCTAGAAGATAACATAAAAGAAAACCTATTTGACCTTGGGTATAGCAATGACTTTTTAGATACAACACTGAAGGCATAATTTATGAAAGAAATAATTGACAAGCTGGACTTCATTAAAATTTAAAACATCTGTCTTTGTGAAAGACTTTGTCAAGATAATGAGAAGACAAGTCACAGACTGGGGGCAAATGTTTTCAAAAGATACACTTGATAAAGGACTGTTACTCCAAAAATATGAAAAAACTCTTAAATCTTAACAATAAGAAAATAATGTGATTTAAAAATGAGCAAAAGAGCTAAACAGACTCTTCACCAAAGAAGATATATAAGTAGCAAATAAGCATATGAAAAGGTGCTCAATCCCAGATATCATTAGGAAATTGCAAATTAAAAGGAGCTACCATACAAATTTATTAGAATGGCCAAAATCCAAAACACTTACAACACCAAACAATCATGAGAATACAGAGTAACAGGAACTCTATTCATTGTTGGTGGAAATGCAACTTTGGAAGACAGTTAAGCTGTTTCTTGGAAAACTATTACCATGCAATCCAGCAATTGTGCTCCTTAATATTTACCCAAATGAACTGAAAACTTAAATTCTCACAAAAACTTACACATAGGTGTTTATAATATCATTACTGATAATTGACAAAACTTGGAAGCAACTAAAATTTCCTTCAGTGGTGGATGGATAAATAAACTTTGGTATATCCAGACAATGGAATATTATTCAGTGCTAAAAAGAAATGAGCTATCAAGCCATGAAAAGACACAGAAAAATTTTAAATGCATATTAATACAGGAAAGAAGCCAATTCAAAAAGACTATATATTGTATGAGTCCAACTATATGACATTCTGGAAAAGGTAGAACTATGGAGACAGTAGAAATATCAGTGGTTGTCAGAGTTGGGTGGGGTGAATAGGCAGAAAACAGGATGCTTAGGATGGTGCAACTACTCTGTATAATACGATAATGATGAATATATGTCATTATACAGTTATCTAAATCCATAGAGTTTATAACACCAAGAGTGAACCCTAATGTAAACTATGGATTTTGGATGATTATGATGTGTCAATGTAGGTTCATTAATTGTAACAAATGTACTACTCTGAAGAGATGTTGATAATGAGGGAGGCTGTGCATGTGTGGGGCAGAGGGGGAACTGAACTCTACCTTCTGTTGAAGTATGCTGTGAAACTAAAACTGCTCTAAAAAGAAAGCCTGTAAAAAATAAAATTACCTGAGAGCTTTTGAAATTCTCAATGCCTAGGGCACAACCTAGATCAACTAAATAAGAACATTTGGAACCTAGACATTAATAAAATTTTAATACAACCATATAATCCTAATGTACAGTTAAATCTGAGAACCACTGCCATAGAAAGTGATAATCTTACAGCAGTGGATTTTAGAACTGGATGCCAATTAGAATCACCTGGCATTTAAAATATATAGATGACCAGGCCCCACTCCCAATTCTGATGCAATTTGTTTAGAGTGAGATCTGGGCATTAGAATTTTTTAAAAACTCTTCAGATAGTTCTAATATGCAGCCAGGGTTGAGAATCATTGATCTGTAGCAAGAGGGGCAAACTCATGAACATGCATTCCAAACTCTCCAGCTCTGCACCTACTGTGGACATCATTAACCATGCTTAGACCTCTTTCCCAATGGCTCAGACTTGGCCTTAGGGTCCTTCTCCACTCAATGTATCTGGCAGACATCAATAACTGATCAGAGTTGCCAATGGAATTCCCTCTGCTTTATAGGTTTACTCTTATCTCCAGACCAGGATGGCTTTGTTGGACCTACCTCCTCCAATTTCTGTTTCCATCTCCATGACTTGGAAAGTCTGACATTTTCACGGGAGAGCTCTCCAAGGCTGTGACTGTGTGACAGCTCTTCAGGCTTTCAGACAATGCTGCACCTTCATATTGTACTTATAGTCTTCAAATCTCAAGGAATTTATGCAAACATTAACACATTTGAAAATGCCTGGTGCTATGAGGACTAATGAGATAATGTTTTTGAAACACTCTGTTCCCAAGATTAAAGACAGCTACTCAAGTAAATGGCCTATTCAGAGGCCACTGGAAAACTCTCACAGGAGTTGGGAGCCTTTTTTTTTTTTTCGCTTTACTGTGAATATATTTAAAGTCAGGAGACAGGCCTCACCACCCCGCTTTGGAGAGGCACAGTGATATGGGAAGAGCAGCAAAAAAAACAGCTTAGTAGAACTATAGCCTTCGTCATTTCTTCATTATCTTAAGCATGTTTCTTAATGTCTATCAGCTTCTCTTGCCTCATATGTCCAGTGAAAATGTTAATGTCTTGCTCACATTATGTATGTGAGAATGCTGGCACCGAGTAAACACTCAATGTCAGCTATTATTAGGAGTCACAGGCCACCTTGGGCTGATTTTAAAGGGTCACCTATGCAGTACATTTGTACTTCAGTAAGAGGAAGTGTAGAGGATAGTGCTGATTAAGAATCTGGGGAGGAATCTTTCTTTGACTAACATGAGAATTAGGAGAACTTATGTCTTTGAAAAATTTCCTATATTGATCTATAAAAAATAAGATCTACGCTGAGTCCAGGTTTGT
Organism: Eidolon dupreanum; assembly: GCA_028627145.1. NCBI lineage: Eukaryota > Metazoa > Chordata > Mammalia > Chiroptera > Pteropodidae > Eidolon > Eidolon dupreanum. The sequence continues at coordinate 72,590,742 of CM053507.1, read as the reverse complement.
CCTAGAAGTCAGGTTATGTCCTTTCAGACAGTTGACTCTATTCAAAGCAAAACCTCTCAACAGACCTATACTAAACGGGGCTGAAAAAAAAAAAGCTTTCATTTTCTCAATGCATGAGAAGAAATCCCTGCTACAAAATGCAGATATAACACATCTCATCAACTCTTGGATGCACATTTTTGTCACACTATAACATACCTGAAATTGGAATGCATCTTACAACTGAAGGCATGTCATAGTTTAACAGCATTTCTTTCCTTTCTTGATAGTTCATAGAAAAAATAGGGCATCTTGCAATTGATGGCATCTTAGATTCAGTGAAATAAAGCAATAACTACCCCTTGAGGTTGTTTGAGGCTTAAATGGTGCAACATCAGAAAAGCAGATTACTCCTAAATTTAGCAGCTTAAAGCACTATTTTTTTTTTCACTCATGGTTCCTGAGGTCCAGGAATCCAGGAGAAGTTTAACTCAGGTTTTAGGTCAGGATTGCCCATGAAGCTGCAGTCAAAATATCAACTGGGTCTACTGCCATCTGAGGCTTGACTGAGGGTGGAGTATCCACTTCCCAAGATCATTCGTGTGTTTGTTAGCAGGAGGCTTTAGTCCCTGAAATGTAGCTCTCTCTATTGAGCTTCTTACAACAAAGCATCTGGCTTCTCCAAGAGTCAGTAATGAGGGGAAGAAAGAGAGAGAGCACAAGTGCCTAAGATAGATAGATGGAAGCTGCAGACCTCGATGCCTAATCTCGGAAGTTATACACTATCTCTTCCATATTCTATTGGTCACACAGACCAACACTGGTATAAGACAGGAGAGCAAGGATCACTGGAAGACATATTAGAGACTAACTACCAAAGCAGACAACACGTTGAATGACAAAAAATTTAAAAAAATAGTTTTTTCCCCCTATATAGCACTTTTCTTTTTACGTCATATAAATTCTGCTGGAAGAGATTGAGTCTTCACTTAGGTTTAATATCACCATCAAACCCACAGTTTTGGTTTGTATAGCAGTATAGCTAAAGTGTTAAATGCAAATGCATGTTTGATTACTTAGTGTGGCTGGAGATAGATTTACTTCTGGTTTATGTGCAAAACAAAGACTCTTAGGATTTTACTGATCTCTCTTTTGAAAGAAATGCATCCAAACTCTAGAGGCTAGTCCTCCAAGATAGCTCAGCCACCTTAGTTTTCTTGACCTTTATAAAGCAGTGGTTTGATACCAGATGCAAGGCCTAAAAACAACAAGACCACACAGGATCTCAGACTTATGTTCTTTTGGTTGGGCACAAGGGGATTGGCTAAGCAAATCATCTTCTGCCAGCATAGTGGAAAGAATAAACAGATGCACTGTAAAATTCTTGGGGCTTATTTCAAAAGTATTTTCAGAAGTCTGATTATTCAAAGATGAATTTAGAGCAGCCCTGGATATAGTACCACATACCCTGAGTGTGCCTCTCAGAGCTGTGGCCCTGCCCCAGCCTCATCGGCATCACTTGGGAGCTGATTTGAAATGCAAAATCTCAGTCTTCACTCCAGATAGACTGAATTAGCCCATGTAGGAGTGGAGCCCAGTGAGCTATCTGTGTTTTAATGATGCTTACTCAAATTTGAGAACCTCTGCCCACCATAAAATCCTCTTCTTTGATATGAGCTATACCTTAAAAATACCCCTTCCCCCAAAAAAGAGCAAATCAAATTATAATGTTTGGAAATGCACTTGCATGATGAAACTATGAAGGAAAGTAAGGGAATGATTACTATAAAGTCAGAATAATGGTCACTTCTAGGGAAGAGAGAAGATGAGGGTTGTATAGGAAAAAGTACATGGAGGGCTTCTATCCTGATGGTATTACTCATTTAAAGGAGAGTGAACATACCCATTATATATGTATAAAACATGGGTTTTAGGAAGGCAGACAATGAAAATATGACTGGAGATCTGACACACTCAAATTCCTGCACCCAGCACAGAGTAGCTATGTAGTTCTCTTCATAAAAATAGAGTCTCAAGCAAATAAAACTCAGCATAGGTATATTGTGACAAAATATGGGGTATTTTCCAACACCAACCACCAATTTCCTACTTAACAGACATCAACTGGTGTCCAACAATGCAACTAAGTTCTGAAACTAGCTACCTGGAGTTAGTGTCAGATTCCACAGATTTCAGGGTTCGGTCCCACAAGACCATTCCCCATTAGAATCTAGTCACAAATCCTGAGCCACTCGTGCTTCGGTTGTTTTCATGACTTCCCCCCTCTTCATGTGCAATAATTTGCTGGAATGGTTCATAGATCTCAGGGAAACATTTAATTTGTTTTCCAGTTTATTATTAGGATGTAACTCAGGAACAGCTGGATGGGAACAATGCAGAGGGTAAAGTGCAGGAAGCAGGCACAGAGCTCCCATGCCCTGTTTGGATGTACCACCCACTTTGATGTGTTCATCAACATGGAAGAGCTCATCAAACTTTGTTATTCAAGTTTTTATAAGGCATAATCTCCAACCTCCCTTCCACTTCCTAGAAAACAGTAGATGAGACTAAAAGTTCCAACCATCCAATCACTTGGTCTTTTTGGCAATCAGCCCCATCTTGAGGCTATCCAGAAGCCTCACCCTAAGCTACAACATTAGCATAAACTAAGGTGTAATAGAACTGGGCTTATTATGAATAACTAAAGACACTTTATCACTCAGAAAATTCCAAGGATTGTAGGAGTTCTGTGCCTAGAATAGGGGACAAAGATGAAATATATTTCTTACTATACTACACAGAGAAAAAGGTCTGAGAGGGGCAATATGTTGGAAAGAATTTTCTCAATTAAATGTGACAGAAACTCAACTCTGATGATGCCAGTGAGTTCAGGGGACTCCAGGCTTCAAACAATGTTGCCTACATACTTTTGTTCTATTTCTCTCTTCCTCTCCCATCTCCTGACTCTGCATCCCCTGGCATGTTGTCGCATTTCTTTTATTGCATATGAACTTCCTCCAATGTGTCAGCATGTGAGCAGAATACATAGTGTCAAATAATTCCTCACTTAAACGATTTATCATCTCAGCTTAGTAACCTCAGAAGAAAAAGAGTTTGTCTCTCTCAGTGTCCATAAGTAAAATTCCAGAGAAGGGCCTTAATTGCTTTGTTTGGTTCATAAGACCAACTTGCTGTGGCCCTGGAGTTAAGATATTTTGACTGTCTGGTCATGGGCAATGTGTTTACACCAGTGGGTAGCTAAGGGTATCTGGAATGAGCCAAACACACCAAGATCACATGGAGTGTTAGAGGGTAGTTCTCTAAGAAAATAAACAAGAAAAGATTCCAGGTGACTGAAACAATAATACATGGGTGCTATAAGTAGATTTGATGGAAACCTCATATGAGGGTGCTTTGTGTCAGGAATAGAGGGCCATGTAAAATAGAGAGCTAAGTATAAACAAAAAATTGATTTTAGACTATAATAAAGAATAAAAAGTGATTGAGCAAAAGGAGCTGCAGCATGGAAGATACAGATCTAAGTAACATTATAAACTGTGTTCCCGAGAGACAAAGAGGAAGCCATTTTTTTTATAGAGAAAGTTCCAGTCCAAGTTCCCAGTTTTATGTGAATGAGGTTTCCAATTCGTGCAGTTCTGATTGGACAGGGCAGATCTCAGTCTGTTGGTAGGAAGATGAAACTAAGACTTCACTGCAGTTGTTGATTTTGACGATGTGAACAAGCGGGGCATATGGGGGAAGCTGAGTTCAGTCTGAGGTTCTTCCCAGTGCACAGAGTACATGAGGAACCCCTGTCAGCAAATACCACTAGATTCTTATTATTCATAAAGTTTAGGCCTTCAGTCAACAATGGGGAGGCCCCTCAGTGGATAAATTCTTTCTTGTGTTTCGCATCAAATGAATCTTTTTCGAGATCCACAAGAGTGAGGCAGCTCCAAAGACCAGATGTTGTTTGAATTCAGCTATTTAAAAAAGACATATGTGTTCAGCAATGGGATGTAGAAAACTAGAGTGAATGTTTAGTGGTCGGTCTTGACCGTTTACCTTGAATCATTTCCATCTCGCATCTAGCCTCTAAGTAATTCCTTGGCTTTTCTAGCCCATTGTTGCCTCAGTGGTATGGGGGTGTAGGGGCTAGGTCCTTTCTGCCTACACAGTAAATAATTACAAATCAGCGAAGATTAGAAAAAGTAAGATTTATTGAAGTATGTTTTGTGATAGAAATGGGCTATACCAGAGAGGGCTGTAGCTTCGTAGAGGTGGGGTGGCCTGTCTTATATCTGTACTCTGATAAGTGATTACTAGGATTGTGTTAGCTGATTGGTGTGTGAGGTCATTTTGATTGAAAGTTGGCTATTATATAACCTATTGTCAACTATGTATGTACCTTCCCAGAATTCAGTCTGTTATAATTAAATTTGTGAACCTCTGGGTATATGTATGACATTATAGGGATGGAATAATGAGGCTGAAGTGAAAAGAAGGTCACCGTACTCCTTACTGTGCAAGTGTTTGTGACTGGTCTATACTGGTTGCTATGCTATTTCCTTGTACTCCAGGATGTAGGGGTATTGTTATTTCAAAAATGTGGGTTTTTTTCTGGGAAGTCCTAGGGGTGGCCTTTGGATTGGGCTTTCAGTGTCATCATTCCTATGGTTACAGAGCTGGGCCTTTGCTCCTGTCGCTCATAGCTACCTAACTGCCTAATAGTATCTCCAGATATAAAGATGCAGAAGAGTGTTCCAGAATGTGCACTGGAATATTAGTCAAGTTCTAGTCCTGAACTAAAACTGGAGGGCCCTTAGTCCCTGCTTTGCCCTGACTTGATCAAGTTCACTCCCTTCCCAATTAACATGGCATTAGACCAGACAATATTTAATCAGAGTATGGTAAAACCATGGGCAGGACTGGGGGTGGAGAGAAATGAAAAGACAGAACACCTCTGAGGAGGCTGGATTTATTTATCATCACAAAGATATATTACAGATCTGTAACTTCATTGAAAAATAAAAATGACAGAATGAAAATATGTTTGGTATTATTTTATCTTGGCCCTATAAGAGGAATTAACCTTTTCTTGTATCTCTTCACTTCTTTAGTGAGAGAAGTGTAAACTACTTTTCCTTATGGGCCAGGACAAAAAATAGCTTTGGGATGGAGAGGGTTGAAGTCCCTTAAGAGGACACATATCATTTAAACCAAAGAAGACATGTAAGTAAAGCATGAACAATCTAGACTATCTACGCAAAGGTGACATAGAGATACCCTTTATGTTTTGAGAGTTGTAGGTTGGGGGTGGGAGAATGGGTGGAAATAATGCTGCTGCCCTGCCCTTTGGTGATCACTGGTGAGAAAGGACAGGATGGAGGAAGTTCTCTAAACAGTGATATCTATTCTGATTCAGAGCTTCAGGGACCAGCTCTGGGTGCACAGAAACTAAAAGATCTGACTTAAAATGGCAGCCAAATGGGGAGCCCTGGCAGAGCTGAGTGCAAAGGCACGGCCTTTGGCGAGGAGCCCCTATGGCCCCTGCATGGATTGGCAGGCATCTTGAGGGCTCCTCACAGTGTACAGGAAGCATTTTAAAATGGACCAACTGTTCTTCAACAGTGACACTGTGTGGCAGAGAGAAGTAAAGACAGCACTGGAACAATAGTCTCTTGTTGGGCTGAGGAAGCCTGGCCAGCCAACAAAACTTGAACAACTTGAGAGGGTGCACCTCAGAGGAAGACTGACCTTTGTTGTTACTAGGCTAGGCTGGGACTATAATGATGTATGGATACTGAAGGGGAGCAGAGTTTGACACCCCAAAATATGTCTTTTGGGGGTATTGATTATTTTAAGCTGGTTATTTTTAAGAAATAAAAGACTCAAGAAGAACATTTGATCTCTTCCATCTAAAACGACGTAGATAGAGAACCTGCTTCAGGAAGGGAACTGTTATCATAGATAACTATAGTTTAATCTGAACTAGATGTAATAGACAAGGAGGAACCAGCAAGGCCCATTTTATCAGTGTCCCACCGTTAATGATGGCACAGCAAACATTTGTTTACTAAACATTTGTTTTCCCATTTCCATGTGAATTGCCTCTCTCCCCTTTGAAGTCCAAACTATTACACACACATAAGCACACACACTGCCCATTTTCTCCTTAGCTCAAGATAGCATATAAGTCTCAACTGTCCAATTTGTCCTCCAGTCTCACTTTCTTATGGAACTCTTATATGTACATATGTAATTAAATTTGGTTATTCTTTTTCTCGTGTTCATAACTCTCATGTCAATGCGTTTATTACACCAGCCAGAAGAACTAAGAGGAAAAAGAGGGGGAAATTTTCCCTTCCCTACCATACTTTGAGTTGTTGGATCAGTTCATAACGGTTAAATGCACTCGAAAATAAAGGTTATAAATAGACCTAACTTATGTTTTTGAGAATCTACAACTACATCATTTTAACTTACAGGTTTTGCAAGGCCCCTGAGCCTTGTACTCTAGGTCACTGAACACAAGTGTTACTGTTGGGGTGATGTGCCGGAGGTCAGCTCCAGCCAAGTTCAGGGCTGAAGGAAACATGGACTCGGCGTAGGAAGAATGACAATGAGAGAGCTGAGCTGCAAGGCAGTTCTCTACTTTATTTGTGTACACACAGAGTCTATGTATTGTTTGATTATATAACATAGTTTTTTCATAAGCTTGTTTCATACATTTATCATTAACTGATTCTTTACCTACACTTAATCCTCATTGTCCTATAATAATCATTTCATGTTCTAAGAATTTCTTCTTGTTCCTATTCCTGCTTAACTGACCTTATTTACTTCATAAATTTTATTACTGACAAGCTATTCTATTTCAAACCGCTGAAACGAGCAAAGCCATAAGCTTATATTTAATATTTAACCTATAATGTATTTCATTTTCTTACCCTTATGACCTATCATATTACTTTCCTGTGGTTAATGTGTGAAGCAAAGCAGAGCAAAGTGAGAGATTTTTTCTCTTATGTCTCATAATCATAAAGGTAGCGTTTATATTTTATTTTCCTATAATGTTGGTTTAGCTGTCTTCTAAGACTATTATGCTGATCCTTGGTAAAAAGGCAATTAGGAGGTCCCTGCCTGGAGAGTCTCATTATAAAAGGTAGATCATAATATCACACTCATTTCCCATTTTTGTCCACTATTCTAACTCTATCTATATATGTTCCTGTATAAGGTAAAGTAGGTACGGGAGAGCGGGGCAACTTTCCCATAGACTTCTTTCCCAGAGGGGGCCACCATGCCCTACCCCTTATCATAATAGGTGCTCAGGTGCCAGTACTTTTTGCGGGCATAACAGAGGCCTTCCACCTAAGTGTTGACACAATGGCCTGCTCAAGAAACAAATCTTTCTTTCTCCTTTCATCAAGTTGTTTGATTAATTCCTCACTACTCATATTTCTTCGTGCCCCATTCTCAGAAAAATTGCCTTTTCCTCTAACACTCCCCTGCACTCCCAAGGATGGAACAGTAATAAAAAACAATGCATACATCTCTAATATAAACAATACAGAAGAAAGCAACAAGCACAGATGATTCCAGCATCGCTTGCTTTGCAAGCGATGCTTCACTCCAACTGCAACTGTATCAAACAGCTTGAGGTCTGTGGCCTGCGGCAGTGAAGTAAAATTTGGTGTCACTCCAACGTCATGGCAAGGGTCCTCAGTCCTTCCCTTCAGATGCATTAAAGAATTACAAGTCAGCAAGATTTAGAAAAAGTAAGATTTTTTGAAAGTACATTTAAGAAGGAGATGGCTCGTACCAAGGAAGGCTGCAGCCTTGTGGAATTTGGGAGGTGAAAAAAAAAATAGAGTACACTCCAATGCAGGGGTGGGTTACCAGTGAAGAGCTGTAACCATGCAGAAGTGGGAAGGTTTGTTTATATTTGAGCCACCATGGGAGGATACAAGGGCAGTACTAGATTATCGGCACATACATGAAGTCACTTTCACTGACAGTTGGCTACCATATAACCCTTTGCCTAATATGCATGTGCTTACCCAGCATTCAGTCTATTATAATTAGATTTATGAACTTTGAGGCATATGTATGATATTATAATATGGTATAATGAGGCTGAGGTTTGGGCAGGTGATGGTAGTACTTTCTGTGCATGTGTTTGTAGCTGGTTTAAGCCAGCAGCTGTTATGGCCTTTGTGCCTTGGGATAGAGAAGTAATTCATAACTATAAAATGGGTGCTTCTGAGAGGTCCTTAAGGGAGGTTTATATGATTACAAAGTTGGGCCTTTACTCCTGTCACTAGTGCCTGACTTACTACCTAACACAAGTATTGTTTCATTTCTTCTTTCTTTGCATGGTGTACCAACTTGCTTTTTGAAAAGAAGGAAGAGGAAAGGGTAGGAAGACCTAATTTATTATTTCAAATGAGACTACACTAGGGTCATTTTCCTCTAAGGTATATTTCAGCTCAAATATCTATAATTTTGCATGGACTATTTAATGTTTTAAGAATATCCTGAAAAAGTTATTCATGCTGTTATGAGAGGAAAAAAATTTCCTCTACCTTTTTAGTTTCTTTCAGTTGGTCTTGAATTAACAAATCAACATGAGACAGATTAACAAGAGAAAATAACCAAATTTAATTACATACGTATATGTGGGAACTCCACATACATGAGAGAGTCAGAGACCACATATATGAAAGGTTCAGAGACAGAAAGATACAATGAGGTATATATGACATTCTGAGCTATGGAATGAGGTTAGGCACCTGAAGCATCAGAGGGAGGAGGGTTATTCGCAGATTGACAAGAACAGATACTCAGTAATCAAATGTTTGCTCTGCCATATAAGTATACCTCTGATAATAATTGTTATTATGGGCAAGGACCCTAATTTAAATTATTTTAGGTAGTTTAGGGATGGGGCAGAAATTTCTCTTAGCTCACAGGGAAGTGATTGACTTTAACTTAAAATAAGCTACATATTACAGAAGCACATCTAAGGGTGACTCATTCAGAACCCTCACATATTCAGTATGGACTTCTGGTTGATTGAATGTTTCATCTTATTTCTAGTGGAACACTATAGTATCAGATTCTCAAAATGCTTATAGATTTATTAGAAATACAACTGTATAAACTAGTTAAATGGGTATAGTTCATGTGGCTTAAGTTGTCATTCATTCAAATAATGGTAGTATGAGCCCCACTATGTGCCAGGCATTGGTCTAAGAATGGAAGATAGAGAGGTATAAAACAGAACATGGCCTCTGCCTCAAAGAGCCTGATTACCTAGAGAGAATTACAAGACATTAAAAGAATAGAGGGGAGGAAAATCGGAGCCAGTCTTTGTTGTCACCACTTATTTTGAAAAGTATAAAAGCATAGATAAAAGCCAATGACTAAACATAAAACCAGCCCATAAAATCAATAAATCAAATGCGGTCAGTGATGCTTAGATGGTAAGTGTGTTGAGTTTTGGAGTCTACATTACTTGGGTTTGAATCCCAATTCTGCTACTTAGCAGCCATGTGTGATCTTGTGCATGTCATTAAGCTCCAAGTGCTTCAGCTTCCTCACGTGTGAATTGGAAAGTATACCTACCTCAGAGAGGTTTAAATTAGATAGTACTAAGCAGAATTGCTTAATAATTTGAGCTTTATTGTCATAATGTTAATGAGTCAAAAATTTGTAGACCAATAAGATGATGGATTGGTCATTTAATAAAGAGTTGCAGGTTTAAAACAGATGAGATTTACCATACTTATCTAATTCTCTAAATCATGACCTTGGCTGCATATCAGAATCACCCAGGGAGCTTTAAAATAGATGTCCAGACTCTAGTCCCAGAGTTTGAGGCAGTCAGTCTGGAGTGTGCCTTGAGTTTCAGGATTTTTAACCATAAGTTAATGTGTAGCCAGGGTTGAGACCCACTGTTCTAAGTAAATGTGGAGAGTGAGCTGATCCATTTTTGGGTCACAGGTAACCAAGACAGTTGCTATGACTTCTACAGAACATGACCTCTCCCTCAAGAAGACTGCCTGGCTAGAGAGAATTACAAGACATTCTGAGCTAGATGTTTTAAAGACAACCAGTTGGAGAGGGAGTCACCTCCACCAACTGGTGCTAAAAAAATGACTGAGGAATCTATAATTCTAACTCCATAAGGCATTTGTGAATCTTTGTAGTACTAGGGCATGTTCCTCAGCCAGCAGCTGTGGGATGCTTGGAACAGCTGTAGTTAGAAAGGCGGATTCCAGAGATAGCTCTGCCATAGCCCAGCCAAGACTCTGGACAAGTCAGTCAGTCTGTCCCATCCTGGTTTGTTTTCAGTGTGAGTTTATGGATATAAGAATGTTTTTCCTGCATGGCCCACAGAGCTGTTCTCATGTCAATGAGATCATGTCTGTAACAAACTTTGTAAACGATAAAATAATATGTGAATGAAATAAAATACCCAACAGAAATTAGATATTTGCGCTTTTTGAAACTGTAAAAACTGTTGTTTTGTAAATTATAGCTTCTGCTGTACAGAGCTAAGTTTTCCACCACCTTGCAACAAAGCTATGATGATTGAGACCATTTTCTATAGCAATTCTATATACTAATATTCACAAAGGCAATACTTCAGTGAACTCTATTTCCTATATCCTAATCAGTAATTTATGATAAACTCTTTGCAAAACACCTTCTAGGGTGTGGACCTGCAGGGTAAAATGACTCATTTTTGTGGAGAAATAATTATTATAATGAGTTTTTGCAATGCAAATATAAAGCACAGGGTCTATACAATTTTACTGAGGATAAAAAATAATAGGAATTCAAATTAAGGCTTCCAATTACTAATTAAATTGAGTGGTTTCTTTGTTCTGTTTTTTTTTTTTTTGTCGTTGTTGTTGTTTGTTTGTTTTTAGTAGAATTATTTCCCTCCTCGTTATGGTAATTTTAGAGAACTATTTCTTTTTGTTAAAGAACAAAATTCAACTGAATAAACTTTAAAGTTCTTATTGGCTTTATTCAGGGATTCGTGAATCTGGCAGAATCCAATCCAGTAGACAGAAAGGAGCCCCAAATAGTTACACAACTCAAAAGTATTTTATAGACCAAAGTGAGCAGGAGCAAGGATGTGATATGGGGTGGAAGCTGACTAGTTATTGCAAGGTTACTTTCTTTATATGTAACCAGTGGAAATCTTGGAGCTGGGTCAGGTAATTTGTGCCAAGCAGGCAAGCACCTTCCTTCTCTGGGAGAGCTGAGCATAGAAATTTAGTTAAAAATTACAAGTTTTGTTTTCCGAGGTACAACTTAGCATGAGCAACTCCAACTTGGGCCCAATCTGGTTACTTTAATCCTTTCCTAAATCTGATTTGGACTGCCTAGTATGTGTGCATTATTGTGTGTTCTTTTGGATTTATGTATTAACAGCTGGATGCAGACGTGGAGCTTGTAGTAGGGACCATGAGAGAAACCTGCAGCCTGTGATCTCTTCATCTCATGCTGCAAAAAAAAAAAAAAAAAAAAAAAAGAGCTATATGAGAAGAGCAACTGTCCTTCTAAGGAAAGGTTAAGGGCATATTGAGAGGGAACCTAGAGCACAGACTTCACCTAGATCACAATGTCCAGTTTAAACCCCAGCTTCAATTCTTACCAGTGTAAGACTTCATGCAAGTAATTTAACCTCTCCGTGCCCCAGTTTCCTCTTCTGACAAATGGAGGTAATAGTAGGACCTACTTCATTAGGTTTTTATGAGGATTAAATGAGCTAATATTGGTAAGAAGCTTAAAACAGTGGCTGTAAAATAGTAAGCACCACATAACTGTTAAAATATATTTTTTAACCCAGGGTTATATCATCAGTAATTTATTATAAGATGTATTGGTATAGACTATAGGAGTGTAAATTAACTTTAATCTACATCTTAATGGTGAGAAATCAACAATGAAATACTGTATCTGAGAGACTACACCCTAAGCAGAGCTTCTAATATTGCTAGGTAAATCTGAACCAGAAGATAAGCTATTTGATTTATTGTTAAGAAAAAAAAATAGCAAATGATGATAACAACAAAAAAGCAATTTATTAAATAACATGCTCCCTACAATGCCATTTACTTAAAAGTACATTCATTCATTCATTCATTCAACAAACATTTATTAAGAATATACCACGTACCAAACACAGTGAGAAGCACTGATTTACATCTTTCTAAGGTGGATGCAAAGCCTGCCCTGTGGGGCTCCAAGATGAGACCTGAAAGACAAGATGGCACCCACCAGCCACGGCAGGTGAAGATAGAGTTCCAGGCAGTTGGAACAGCAAAGACAGGGCCTAGGGGCAGAACATACTCTACAACTGACAGACAGCTTGGATGGTTGGATAGTGGGAAGCAAGAGGATAACAAGCAACAGATGATTCTCTGGGCAGGTTTCACTTGATCTCCCTGAGGCACTGAACCTGCTGAACTTGAAGTTGCCTCCCCTTGATTTTCATGTTGCTTCTACCCTTGGTTTTCTTCCATCTTATACTAGGTTGAATAGTGTCCTCCCTACCCAAATTTATATCCACCTAGAACTCAGAATATGACTTAATTTGAAAATAGAGTCTTAGCAGGAGTAATTAGTTGATTACAGTAGTTAAACAAATTAGGGTAGGCCCTAAACACAACAATTAATATTCTTATAAGAAGCCCATGTGAAAACAGAGACAAAGGCCATGTGAGGACAGAAGCAGAGATTGTAGTGATACAGCTCAAGTTGAGGAATGCCAAGGATTGCTGGCAACCACTGAAGCTGGAAGATAGGCATGGAACAGACTGTCCCTCAGAACCTCCAAGGAACCAAATGTGCTGGCACCTTGATTTCAGACCTTTAGTCTCCTAAACTGTGAGACAATTTCTGTTGTTTTAAGCCACCCAGTTTGTAGTCTTTTTCCTAGTTTCCTCTTCTGAGCATATCCTTAGTGTGATCCAAGCTTTCCATTTTTTGTTAATACTCTCTCCTTATACCCTCTCCCTGGCATCTATTGGAAAACAGCCTTATTCTCCACCCAAGGCAAATTGGAGAGATGTGTGGTAGTTAGCTAGGACACTTTCCTCCTTTTCAGCTTCCACATTTGATTAGGCACTAAGTCCCATGGATACTGCACTCTTTTATAAAATTATTATTTTTTAAAACAATGAGGAAATAATAAGTGCATATGATTTTAAAAGCTATATCATCTATAGATGATATACAGACCAATGGAACAGATGATACATTTCAAAATAGACCCAAATATACATGAAAATTTAGTAAATTATAAACATAGTCACTAGAGAAATTATTAACTTAAAAAATGGTGTAGAGACAACTGAATAACCGTTCCCCAAAATATAAAATTAGATCCCTATCTCATACCATAGACCAGAGAGAATTCCAAATGGATCAGTAATCTAAATGTAAAGAAAGTAAGGCATAAAACTACTAGAAGAAAATATAACTGGGTTTGGAAAGAACTTCTCAAAGCTATAAAATAAGATCCCATGTGATAAATTTGACTTCATAAAAATAAAGGTGTTTCTCTTTGGTAAGATATTAAACATCATAAGCAAAGTCAAAAGGCAAATGACAAGTACATGGAAAATATTTTCAACTTATGTTTCAGACAAAAGACTAACTTCTTTAATATACTGTATGCCTAAAAATCAAAACAAATAAAATGTAAAACCTGATAGTAAAATGGATAAAATTACAAATAGATGATTCACAGAAAGATTTATACAGATGATTCTTAAATATATAAAAAGATGTTGAAATGCTCAGATAAGATAAATGCAAATTAAAACTATACAGAATGTCATTTCTCACCTATTGGATTGGCAATAATTCAAAAGCTTGGTAACACACTCTGTTGGCAAGGCTTTGGGAAAACAAGTATGGTCATGCAATGCTAGTGAGAATGCAAATGATACAGCCCCTGGTGAAGAGAACTAGGCAATATCTAATAATAATAATTACGTATTTACTCAGGAAAACTACTTCTAGAAAACTGCCTTGAAAGTAAATTGCCACAAATATGAAGGAATGCATGTACAATGTTGTTCATTACAATGTTACTTGTAATAATAACATAATGGAAACAATCCAAATAGCCAATAATAAATCAAACTATAGTATGACTACTTGATGGAGTACCATGTAGTCATAACAAAAAAAAATATGAAAGATTGCTATAAACCAATATGGAGTTATTTTCTGAATGTATTATTAAGTGAAAAAATGATGTGCATATGGTAGATTACCATGTAAGAATAAGGGAATATAAGAATAAGGGAATATGAAAATAAGGGAATATAAGAATATGTATATATATTTGCTTGTTTTTGCGAAAAAAAAAGGAACTCAGGGAGGATAAAACAGAGACTAATGAAAATATCTGCTTATAGAGACTGTAGGAACACAATGGAGGAAAGGAATGAGAATGGCATTTCTTTGAATATACCTTTTTATATTTTTCTGACTTTTGAACCAAAAAAAAAGTGATCCATTAAAAAAAGTAATAAAAAGACTTTAAAATCATACTTTAAACCAAATATAAAAAGCAATTGAATCTTTGTATCAAATTATTATCAATATTTCTTTGCAGTCTCTTTTGACCTTAGACTACATCTCACTAAGAATGTACAGAAGACCATGTTCAAAGTTACTTGAATTACTCTGTTCCATACTAAACACAGTACCCTGATTGTACATTCTTGGTGTCCTTAAAGTCTAAAGAAAAAAGGGACTACAAAAAATCTAAAATCTACTTCATAGATTTATGATAGTAATATTAGAGTTGTAATTCTAAAGCTATTTTATGTATGCTCTAGAGTAAAGCAAAAAAAGTAAATATGCTAATGTGATTAGGAGCCAAGATTTTTGGTGTGCTCATGTAGCATGTTCTTGGTTTTAGAAGCTGCCTATTGAAGTTTTTCCAGTGAAATTTCATGATGTCTGAAACTTTTTAAAAAATGTTTCAGAAAGAAAAGCATTTGAGAACCATAAAGCAGAGGGAGCAAAACATGAGCAAGCAATGAATCTAGTTGAAGGGTGAACAGTGATCATTGTATAATTCTATTTTCATTTTTTCTAAGTTCAAAATTTTTCAAGATAAAAAATTTGGGAATAAGTAATATATATTATTTAGCATTTTATAAAATATTTTTTCTATTTAACATTAATTAGAATATACTATATTAGTAAAATAAGCTAAATTTTGCTTCAGTAAGAAGGAGCATCAAAATATTAAGGGTTTAAAAAATCAAAGATTTGTTTCTTTTTTTATCTCTAAGATTTTAATGCTCAGTTTTGATAGACAATTGTTTCCATCTGATTTTCTGATGTGTAGCAAAATGTAGTAGCTTAAAAATATGCATTCTTCAGTTTTCTTCTATACTTTTTTGCCTTTCAAAACTGAGCACTGGGTATTTTTGATATAAATAATATATTATATGTACATTTTAATTATACGCTTTAGGAATAAACTAAAACCATGATGTTTTGGTAACTCATAGTATATTTATAAAATGAAAAGTTCTCTATCAAAATACATGCTTCACTGAGAAAAATAAATAAAAGAGACAAATGGGTCTACACAAAGTAAAAATTAACTTTGGTAGATTTCAGTGTAGGACAGTCCAAAGCAAACATATTTGCCTTATTCTCCCAGAGCTGCTCATCTTCTGAGTTAAGATTTTTAAAATATTTTCAGTTGAGGTTATTATATTGACATTTGCTTCTCATTCCGTGTCAGAAGCATCTGGACCACTGGTGGTAGATGAGTTTACCGTAACACTTGCAGTGACTGCCATGGCTGTCCACATGTGTCAGTTGTATTTGTCACATGGTCTACACCCTTCTCAGATTCACCTTGGGCTAGTAACTCTTCACCAAGTTGTATTTCTTCAAGGAAGAATTCCTGAACAGCTTCAGCATTTTTAAGATCAGGTAACTTGGAAAGTCCAGCTCTCTCCTTGGCAAGCTTTTGTTTCTTTCTTTGTTCTCCGTTCTCGCATCCTGTTCTTGAAGCTGAGGTCACTTTTCTTTTGTAGTTCCAGATAAAGAAGACTCTGCACACACTTGTGGTGATGGTGCTGTTCAGGCCCACCATCCTTCCCCACCGAGAAGAAGAGCAAGGTTGGCGGCCGAGGGGGCCCAGGAGAAGCTGTTGGTCGTGAACCAACATAATCGACACAGAGTCCATGCAAGAGGAGAAAGAGAGCTATGCAGGATCTCTCACAAATAAAGAAGTAAAATGCTTGACTGGAAATGACAGACACAACTAATTAATTATATGATTAATCCCAACTCATCCCTAAGGAAAATCAGAGATTGGGAATTATCTGATGAGTAGTATTAATAGCTATCACCTCGTTCATATGTTTTATACCACAGTAAACATTGGTAGATGTGGGAGGTAATATAGTGTAGTGGTTAAGAGCACAGATTCTGCAGACAGATTACCAGCTAATCTTGAGCAAATTACTTAATTGCTTTGTGCCTCAGTTTCATCTGGTGTAAAAACTGAATCTAAAATAGTAACCAGAGAAAGATTCGGTGATTTAATATAGTTAAAACACTTAGAACAGTGGCTGGTATATTACTATCATCAACAGCTGTTATTTTATAGAATTATGGAATTCAGTATAATGAACTAAAGAAATTTCTCAATGCCCCTCCTCCAAATCACGCAGTACAAGGATTTACAGTGAAAAGTTTTTTCTCTCACATCTGAGCCTCATAAACCAGTTTTCTCCCCAGATAATTGTTACCAGCTGTGGCATTAATGAATTTATTGCCTTTTGGCCCTTCATTTCGCTGCTTATAATAAACATTTCCTTTGTCAGCTAACATGATGTTAAACCTTTCCAGCAGAGGATGCTGGAGGGGCTCTGGAGGAAAAATGGGCTTTTCTTCCTGGTTCTCTTTGACTTTCTGTTCTTGCACCTGTAGTGCTGGATCAGTGTGTGGGAGAGCCAATGATGGAGTTCACCCCAGCAAGGTTTGTGGGTGCCCCCCTGGCTTCCTCAGGCCTGCTTAGTGACACTCCTGTAAGCAGCTTCCTGCCAGCTTTCCAATGACTCCCATCGGTGGCCCAGCCAGCTTCTCATCAAGTTCAACAGTACTCTCCACTCCCAGTGAATTTCATCAGCACCCTGCAGGAAGTGATTTCTTTCTACTAGCCTCAGACTCCCAGTTCCCCTGTGGAGAAATTTCTAGCTTGTCATCCTTAGCCCGTGACTCCCAGCCTATCAGCTGTGGACCAGGTGTAACCTGAGGCAACCCAGCAAAATAATATACCATCCAGGGGTCTGCCCCCTTTCTGAGGAGGTCTGGGTCCAGCCTTGAGGAGCTTTGCCTTCCAAGTTCATTCTTCCTTGGATATTCTTTCTCAATCCTAGGGTATTCATCAGAGTCCTCTTATTCCCATTCAGTAAATAATTATTCTTCAGATTAAACCTTCATGATGCAAATTTTTGTATAATTTCTGTCTCCTGAATGGACCCTGACAGAAAGAACAACTTCTTGTTGTAATCTTCCAGAGATATTCTATTCCTATGAAATGTGTGTACACCTCTTTTGTTACATAAATAGTAATATTATGTACAATGTTTTTTGAACTCAACTATCAATGTATATCAGCACACATAGATTTACTTCATTTTAAACAGTTGCACAGTATTCCATGAATAGATATGCCATGCTTTATTTAACTAGTTTCCTATTAATGGAGAGTTAGATTATTTCCAGTCTTTTCTCTCCACAAATACTACAGTAATGTTCTATTTGGTCAGCCCACATGCCCATGTGCAAGCATATCTTATCTGAAAATTCACTTCCTGGAAAAGAGTCTACCTTCTTAAATTCTCTCCAAACTATCTTCATGCTCAGTGCTACCACCATGATATAGAGATTCTTCACTTTTTAAAAATTAATTTTTATTAATTAGAATTAAGAAAGCATTTCACGTACATTTTAATTATTTACAGAATATGTAAAATAAGTGAAAAACATATCTTAAGGAAGATTAGCATCAGTTGCTTTAAGACAGCCATGCCTATGCATATATATACAGAAACTTTGTATGTTCTCAGAATACAAATTTCTTCTTGAAAATCCATTATACATTTTTAAAAAGTTAATAACATTTTCCTCATACTTGTGCCAAATTGGCCGCTAACATAGTAACAAAATGAAAATATTTTACTACATTATGAATTACTCTGAGATATAACTTGATTCAGCATTTCATTCTTGCAGCAGTTAACTGACTATATCAAGTGCTATCCTCTGACATTTCCACTTCTTTTATTATATCTGTTTTCTTGATCATCAAAACATCTTTCACTTTTTCTTCTCCTATTCTCTATCCAATTAAGTTCTAGTCCAATTTTTTTCTTCCCCCCTTTTTTTGAAGTGAATTATATTAGGTAAAATTTTTATACAGTGAAATTCACACTTTGAAGGTACAGCATTGACAAATGTATACACTGTGTAACCACCACCTCAATAAAAATATTTCCATCACCTCAGAAAGTTCTATGTATCCCTTTGTAGTCAACTCCTCCCTCCAACCAGGCCCTGGTAACCTCTGATTTGATTTCTATACCAATAGCTTTGTCTTTTTCAGAATGTTATATCAATAGAGTCATATATAGTACGCAGTTTGCTTCTTTCAGTTAACATGAGGCTTTTGAGATTAATCCATGTTATAGTATCAATAATTTGTTCCTTTTTTATTGCATTTATAAATGTACAATTTATTTATGTATTTACCAGTTCATGCTTCCAATTTTTGGTAATTATGAATAAAGCTGTTCTAAACATTCCTGTAAAGGTCTTTGTATGGACACATGTTTTTATTTTTCTCAAGTAAATAACTAGGAATGGGAAGCTGGGTTGTATGGTACTATATTTAACTTTGAAAAAGGCCACCAAACAGTTTTCCGAAGTGGCTGTACCATTTTGTATTCTCACCAGCAATGAATGAGAATTTCTGTTGCTCTGCATCCTTACCAGCATTTGGTCTTCTTTATTTCTGTGAAATTACTGCGATGTCTGTGATCTCTTAGCTCCATACATTTCAAACTCTGATTCATCCTTCAAACTGAAATCAGAATGAGCCTTAAAAGGTCTTCCATTCTTAAGTGCCTCTGACTTCCTCAGGATAAACTCTTCAGCCTGACTCACATATTACCTTTTATGTAAGCTCTGAGCTCCTTCCTCACCCGCTCATCCAATCACATCCCTGTATCCCACTCGGGCAGCCAGACACAGCCAGTATCTACTGTCTACTGTTAAGCTACAGCCACTCTTCCCTCACTCAATGCTTCTGTGCAACTTAAAGCAGTTGTTTGGGTGGGGAATTTATTTTTTTACTTTGAATTCCTAAGATGAAAGTACCCTCTGAATTTTGGGTACTGTTGGCCTGCATGTGACTGAATGTCTACCAAAGTAATGAACATCCAGATTCAATTAAACAATGGTTAACATATTGTCACATTTGCTTCATTTATTAGTCTACATCCATCCTTCTCCTGCTTTGTTACCCCCTCTTCCTCCTCTGCCACCTCCTCTTCTTCCTTCTCTTTCTTTTGCTAAACCATTTCAGATTTTTGCTAAAATGTTTGCTAAATCCATTTCAGGTATATGTAGCTCCTAAAAATTAGAGCAAGTTTCTTCATAACTATACCATTACTACACCTAAAATAAATTAAAAACGGCTTTCCAATGTCTAATACTATCTATACTCTTATTTTTCCAATTGTTCTCAAAATATATTTCATGTATTGTTTTCCAAACTAAGATCCGATCAAGCTTCATACATTGCATTTATCTACCAGTGAACATTTAACTTTGTTTGAGTCTCAGTTTGTCTAGCTATCTGCTTCTATTTACCCAGATGACTTACTTCTGTCCCTAACATTTAAAGGAATCTCCCATGAACCCCCAGCTCCATTCAAGTTCCCTGTGCCTTGCTGTACTTTCAAGACACCTATGCTTAAGTCTATTGGTGATTAATATTTTGTATCACAAACTTTTAGTTGAACTTTTCTATTTTTACAACTAGATGCTAAGCAGAGTGTCTTGAGGGCAAGGAATGGGCATCCTTTGCCTTCCTGCTAAGTAATTACTAAAAACACATTTAAAAAATAAGTGATAGAATGCAGTTCCTTGGTCCTTCCCTGTGAAGAGTTGAATTAAATAAATGAACTCTGGAGGGCTTGGAGTTGGTAGGTGAAATAAGTAAGAGGCAGGTAAGACAAGGGTCTGAGAAGCCATTCTAAATACAGAGTATTGTTTAGGGAGCTTTGAATATGAATTATATATGCTTTCCTCTATCTCAAGAGGCAAAACTCTAGATGTTTACCATCAGCTGTAGATGAACCTAGAGTCCAGCAACACTCTAGACATTTTAGGCCAGATAATTCTAGAGAAAGAATTATAAACACAATAATCAAGTATACTGCATCCCAATGGCCCATTTCTGTTTGCACAGGTGCTCTCTTGATTCTTTTTAATGTGTGTTTTAAGGAACTATCCACTACCAGTGGATGCCTAGATTGAACCATGACCAGCACGTTATGCCCATGGCCAGTGGAAGAAATCACAATTCATTCACTGAACTCTCTAAATGAAATTTCTCTCTGAATATTAGCTTTTGCTGCAGTTGAATTTTTATCTTTGTGGCAAAGTTTTTGATAAACATTTTTTAGAAGCTTCCCATCACCTGTGGGGTTAATTCCAGATTATATATTAACTCAGATTTCAAAATAACTCAGAGACTGCACACGAAGACTATTTTAGGTGGAGTGCTTCCTCCTGAGTCATCTTGTCCCCTGGTAGCAGGCATCCTGCGGATTTCCTCAGCTCCGCTGTTGAGAATGGGAAGCTGAGGCCAGGAGCAGCCATAAACACAGAAGCCCAGTGACTTTTTCCGGTTCCTGGAGGATCAGCAAGAAAATCCTGATTTAGTAAGAACTCCTTGGCAAGAAAATTAGGAATTTACTGGACACAGATGGATTCAGAAATGTTTTTTTTTTATGAGCACACATTTTTTTTAAGAGGCAGGTTGAAAAAGAGTTTTTTTAGGAATTAAATTAGGTAAATTTTTTAGTTGTCCAGGGAAACTTTATTAGATGTTTTTATTAATGAGATAACTAAAGGCAAGGAAATTGCTCACTTACCCTTTTGACAATTTTATCAAGTCTTACGGCCAGTCATTTCCTCTTCATTTACTTCTGTCATCCTTACTGAATAGTCTTCCAAATAGCAATTGGTCCTGCATCTCCCGCACCCAGGTCTTCATAACCACCTGTAACATGAAAGCATCAGTAGAGACATCTTTTGGGGCTTGACCAAGACTGGGAAATACTAGTCAAGCATGTTGCCCTTTCCTGATCTTGTCTTCACAGCAGACAGTAATATATCAGTAATATATCTAGATAAACTAGCCAAACTCTATATCTCTCCCACTGAAACCAGTGTGTCTTCAAAATAACACTGTAGGCAGTCACTACTGAGGAATCAGAATATCCAAATTTAAAACCTATTTGTAATGGTTAATGCATAGAAGGCAAGGGTGAACATGGAAGGATCCAAAAAGTATGAAAGTCTTCGGCTTAACTTCTAGTTTCTTGGCAAGTTTAAAATCTTTTCTTGGATCCATTTTTTTCCACATGCAAAACGAGGTTAATAATGGCTTCACCTTACTATAGTTCTGAGAATTCATTTTTGTTTGTTTATTTTTAACATATGTGAAAGCTTCTAGCATAGTGCCTAACACAAAAATGTCAATTTATCATAATTATTTAGAGAGAGGCCTTGATTGGGAGTGACAGCTCACTTCTCTGACACTGAAAATTACTGGAAGCTACAACGTAATACATTAATCATTAATACAAGGTGGGAAATGCTGAATAATTCCACACCCCATGCACTTTAACAAAAGAGATTCTTAGTCACTCCTTCCCAAAGTACAAAATATTGGCAATAAAAACTTTCATGAAATTTCAACTAACCCCTCTTAGAACCTTGCAAATATGTCTGGTAAAACACACTGCTTCTGGGTTACTTAGTAGCCAATTACCCTCTTCAGAGATTATTCTGTTTTCCTTCTTTCTCCTCATTTTAGCTCCTTTTAGAACTTCTATGACATGAAGTTTCAAGGTGAGAAAAACTGAAAGCCAAGTCAACCATTTTTAGTGTTTTAAATAGCTCTGCTTAAAAGTTGAATGGAGTGGGAGTGGTTGAGTGTTGGCTGAAGAGATTGTAAATTTCACTGCTGGATGATAATGCTGTCATCTCCCAACCTCAGTTTACTCCATCTCAAGATGACTTCCTTTCATTCTTTGAATATTTTAGCACCTGGCTTTCTAAATGCAGTCATTCTCTCTAAAACTACCATTGTCATAATCGTTGGTTTTAATATTCATTCTAAGTAATCTTCTCAATATTTGACCCAGTCAGTCCCTTTCTTCCAATCCTCATGTCTTGCATCCTACATCAGCCAGTCATTCCCATGGTCACATCTTGTATTGGTCACCTAGGGCTGCCATAATGAAATACCACAGAGTAGATGGCTTAAATAATAGAAATCTATTCTCTCACATTAAAGGAAGCTATAAGTCCAAGATCAAGATGTCAGCAGGTTTTGTTTCTCTTGAGACCTCTCTCCTTGGCTTTCAGATGGCTGCCTTCTTGTTGTGTTCTCTTATGGTCTTTTTTTTTCTGTGTAAAGGCATCCCTGATATCTCTCTGTGTGTTCAAATTTTCTCTTCTTATAAGGCACCAGTCAGATTGGATTAAAGGGAACGTTACCACTTTATTTAAATTTAATCATCTCTTTCAAGGCCTATCTTCAAATATAGTAACATTTTGAGGTTATGGGGTTAGGGCTTCAACATATGAATTTCGAGGACACAATTTAGCCCATAACACAACTTTAGACTTTGTCCTCATCAATTCCTAATATATCTTAATCTCAAATTCCTGGATTCTACTTTTCAATCACTGAATTCTATCTTTCCAGTTATTTCTCTCTCTGCTACTCAAAATCAAATAATTCTTCAACCACAATGGGACACACAATCTGCAAATCCAACCCCTTTTTTTATTATTCCTCACATTCTATTATGCCCTTCCTCACCTCCTTACTCAGATTAAGTTCCACAGTCTATCATTATAATCATTCTATCACATATACTTTGGATTCTTTTGCCCCTCTCTTCATGGTATTTGACTGGCAAAGTCCCAATTCTCGTTGACTCCAGCTTCCTTACTACTCGGCTCACACCTCCACAGCTGAATTTCACTAGGGAGAACACTCAACCATGCTGCCCAGTCACCCTATAGACTCATGACCTCTAGTAGGCCCTAAGTGGCTGCTGATGATCCTTCCACATTTCTGTAGACCATTCACCATCCGACTTTCTGAGAAAACTGTTTCATGCCTTCTCCTCTCTCTCCAGACTTATAATACTTTCTCACTTTCTCTGCTGATAATCTTGTTTTCTGTTTCAGTAAGAAAGCAGAAGTAATCAGAAGTGCCCACTATATCCAATCCCATATGCTCTGTCTTTCCTTCTGTTACTAGGACTGAACTGCTTATGCCTCTATCTAAAGCCAGCTCCTCTATTTGTGCATGTGTACTTTCTCACCCCTCATTTACTCAAGGACATTGCACCAGTGATTCTCCTCTTTATCTCTTGTGTTGTCAATCTCCACCTTCCTTCTCTATCCCCAAGAAAAACATTCCCATCAATATACAAACATGCTATAATTTTTCCCATTAAATTTTTTTCCTTGACTCCTATGTACCCTCTAGCTACTATTCCATTTTTCCTTTCTCCTCTATAGCAACTCTCCAAAGGTTACTTCCTTCTGTTTCCAATTTCTCTCTTCCTGTTTTCTTGTGAACCCATTCTATTTGGACTCTTTTTTCTATTTCACCATTAAAGCTTCTCTTATCAAGGTTATTGGTGAAATTCACATTGCTAAATTCAATAGCCAGTTTTTAATCCTTCCATATTACTTGCTCTGTAGGCAGCATTTGACTCAGTGGATCACTTCCTCTTCAACTAGAAATTCAACTTCCAGGATAAGCTCCTGGTTTTTCTTCTAATTCACTGACCACTTCTCAATATCTTTGGCTGGCTTCTCCTAATTTCCCCAAACTCAATTCTTTGGATTGCTCAGGATTTAGTTTTTGGGCTTCTTTTCTATATATATTTATTCCCATAGTGCCTCCTGGCTTTAAATACCATTTATATGCTGACAACTCTCATATACTCCATTCCAGACCTCTTCCCTGAACTTAATATTTGTATACTCAACTGCCTAATTGGCATCTCCATTTGGATTTCTAATAGGCTATCTCAAAACTTGGGGTACCTAAAACTGACCACCTCATCTTCTCTTTCCCAGACCTGCTCAACCTGCTTGTTTTGCTCATTTCAACTAATGACAACTTCATTTTTCCAGTTGCTCAGGCTCCAAACTAATAGTCATCTTTGACTCCTCTCTGTTCCTTACATTCAATTCAATCTGTTGCCAAATACTGTTGGCTTTATCTTCAACATATATACAGAACCCAGCCTTTTCTCACAATCTCTGCTGCTATTGTCATGGTTTAATCCACTGTCACTCATGGTAAGGCTGGATTGTTGCAATGACTTCAGAACTTGTCTCTTTCTTTCACCCATACCTTTTACAATCTATTCACAAAACAGAAGCCGGAGTGAGCCTTTTAACATATCACATCATTTTTCTACTAAAAATTAATCTCAGAAATTACTACTTTTCCTCTCTCTCTCTCATTTGAATCTAGCTTTAGTGGTTTCCTCTCTGTGGCTCACTTACCTCAGGGCTTTGGCACACTGGCTGTTCTCTCTGCCTGTAAGGATTTCTTCCAAGTTCTCCGCATGGCTCACAACCTCCATTTCCTTCAAATCTTTGTTCAAATGTCACTTTCTCAGTAAGGTCCTCCTTGATACCTTCTTTGAAATAACATCCTTGTCTTTATTCTCTGGCACTCCTAGTTGTCCTTTTCTGATTTATTTTAACTACACTTTGCCTGATAAGCTATATATTTTACTTACCCATTTTTTTTTTATTGTTAATCTTCCTTATAGTAGAATGTAAGCTGTAAGAGAGCAAGGATTTTGGACTGTCTTGTTCACTGATCTCTTCCCAACTCTTAGAACAGTGCCTGGCATATAAGAGGTGTTCAGTAAATATTCAACTCAAAATGCCATTGCTCTCCTCATAATCCCAAGGTCTCTAATAAATATGATTTTATGTTGCTTCTTTGTCCCTGGTAGGTGGGAGGAACTAATAACTAGACTTCATTGATACATTTTGCTAAAAAACACTACAGAAAAAAATCAAATCCATTAAGAGGTCCAAGAAACCTCTGGACCCATCACAGTGTAAGACTGCTAATTTTTAGGTTTGTTTTGTTTGAATCCAAAAGTGGCTTGAAATATCTCAATTTTTAAAACATGTATAATACAATTTAAGATTATATAAAATAAGTTTTTATTCTCTTGAATTAAAAGTATATATTTTATAAAGTATTAATACTCTATGAAAGACAATAACATTAAATATAATATACTTCTGGGATCAAAAGTTTAAGAGTTTATGATACAGAACTCTGGGTACTGAGATGAATAAATGAGCAGACTTTACTCCTAATCTCTCTGCTATTTTGAAAATTATATTCCTAAAACTGTTCTTTTTACTATTAACTATGGCTCCCATTTATGGCCTACTTTTTCTAAGTATCACCTGACATTGTCTTTGACACACATCATCTTGTTTAACCATCACATTATTCTTTTGAGGGAAGTACCATCTTTTTATTCCCATTTCACAGCTGAGACAGTTGAGACTTAAGAAAATTAAGTCCAACAGGGTTCTGAGGTTACTACTAGAAAAGGTTGGCAATGAGGTTGGGCAAGGCTTGAATTCTTTATCACCACTGTCTAAATCATCTTTAACATATTAGTGCTTAGATTCCTTCTCATTATCCTCTCTCATATCATCATAATTAGAGGGAATCTGTGGTTCCTTAAATTTAGGGCAATAATTTGGGAGGGAGGATTCTTAAATCCTTATTCCAAACTTACTATAAACAAAGTTTTAATCAAATTACCTAACTTTTCTTACCACCTTTTTCTAAATAGTAAGAAGAATATGAGTTTATTTATGTTATTATTTATCAGAGAGAGAGAGAAAATAGATATGAATTATTGGAAGGAAAGCTGTACTGGTGTTGTAACAATTAACTCATCAATTATGATGTCTTGTTTTTCTCAACTAGTAGCCTGTTCCTTTTTTTGTCCTTTTTGTGCCCCCAATTTAACAATGCTTAATACATGTGAAATAGTGATCACACAATAAAGAACACTGAGTAAAAGACAGAGATATAACGTCAGGATATTTGAGCAAATGTACCATGTACCATGCTCTAGTGTAAGTTCTCTAGGTGATTTTCTCTTTATCCCCCTCTCCATTGTTCAATGAAATTTGCCAGACTCCATGCTAACCCCCATCTCAATGTCCTTCTTAAAACGTGTTCAGGGCTGTAATCCAAAGGAAAATGACTTATTTTAAAAGTAGTGAAAACACCGCATTCCTTTGGCACAGGATGAAGACCAGCTCAGCTCTTCAGCAGTAGATCATTGTCTATTGTTCTCCAAACAGTAAACCACTATTTCACACAAAGAGATTGTGGGCTGCAGTTCTCTCCGAGTCCCGGACTCCTCATGAATATGAAGTAAAGACTCTGACCCAGAAAGTGGCAGGTAATTAAAAAAAAAAAAAAAAAAAAAAAAAGAACAGATAGGAAGAAAAACAAGCTTTATGTAATTTTGCTCTTGAAATCTGCAGGTTCTGAGCAGGGTAAAATGGGGTCTCGGAAGTGTAGAAGCTGCCTAAGTAGTCTGCTGATTCCGCTTGCACTTTGGAGCATAACTGTGAATATATTATTGTATTTCCCAAATGGGCAAATTTCCTATGCATCCAGCAATAAACTCACCAACTACGTGTGGTATTTTGAAGGAATCTGTTTCTCAGGTTTCATGGTAAGTGTGACTTTGGAAACTTTGGATCTCAGAAACAGTAGTTTTACTAAGAATTGCTTTGTTCCTAATAAAAATAATGAATAATAGAAAAACCATTTTACTAATCCTGGTTTGGAATTTGGAAGATGGGTGGGGGTAGAGAGGCAGGTAGTCCCTTAGGATTTAGAGAGTAGCTTTGTTTTCTGTAAGCTTTCATTTACATAGCTTTAGCAAGTAATGCAAGAAATTAGTCCTAATGAAAGTTTGTGGGACTCTGGCCTTTAAAAATATTATGTCCTCATGAACTCTGTGTGTTGATTTAAGTTATTTAATCTCCAGTGGCATTGTTCTTTTCCAGAACAGACTTTCTACCTGCACTCACAATTTCTTTAGCTTGGTATTAAGACAGCATGGAAAAAGCAGAGACTTGGAGATCCAGACAAATTTTCATTCGAATGTAAGCTCTGTCATTTGTGCCATGAGACCTTGAGCAAGTTATTCTATTTCTTCAAGCCTCAGTGTCCTCATTTTGAAAATGGAAATAATGACATTCACTTCAGGGTAATTATGGTGATTAAATAAAATGTCATGTATGAAGTACCCAAAATAGAGACTGACTTTTAGTAGGCAGCTAGAGACTATTGTGATTATAAACACTTGTTGAAGGATGGGCCATATCATCATTCAATAGCCGACATTCTACCCCTAGTAATGGAGGGTATTTTTGAAAACTAAATCAAATTATACATGGTAAGAATCTATGAATGTTTTCCTGGTGACTTTGCGCTCTTTAAAAATAAGTAAATCATATTGGCAACTCAGAGAAAAATACACTTTTCCTGATCATATCATTGCTAAAAAGAATATATTGTATACTGTAAGCTTACTATGCCACCAATAACTAAAAGATAATTTATTATAATCTACCTCTATGTCTTTGTGGGTATTTAGTTATTATAACATTTGAATAGCTATCTTGGAAAACAGTTTTCATGTTATTATTTTGCATATTAAACTAGTAAACTTCAAAATAATAATACCCAATGCTACTGGATATTATGTAATAATAATAGCTATTATGTGATAGGTACAAAATGAATAGTGGTGGTGCTGTAGATGAATGCAAACCTTTTGGAGAAGATTTTGAAATGACATATTGAGATCCACGAGAATGCTTATATCTTTTGACTCAGTAATCCTAAATCTGAGAATTCATTCTGAGGAAATAATCCAAAATAATTAGAGAAATATGTACACAGATTTTTGTGGCAGCATTATTTATAATAGCAATAGATAAATAAAAGCATCCTAGCCCAGAAACAGTCAAATGGTATATTCACTTCATACGGCGATGAAAATTGTAATTATGAAGATGTAACGATATGGAAAATAAGTATTATTCTGTAAGTAAAAAAAATAACAAAATTGTGAATAAATTATTATTGCAATTATATAAAATATTATATTATATATATATATATGGGAAAACTGGTGATAAATACATAAAAATGTGAGGGTGGTGGAATTAAAGGTAATTTTCTTACATTATTCTGGATCCCTCTGTACTACAGTTATAGTTTACAAAAAAAGAAAGAGAGAGAGAGAGAGAGAGAGAGAGAGAGAGAGAGAGAGAGAGAAAGAAAGAAAGAAAAAGAAAGAAAGAAAGAAAGAAAGAAAGAAAGAAAGAAAGAAAGAAAGAAAGAAAGAAAGAAAGAAAGAAAGAAAGGAAGGAAGGAAGGAAGAAGGTTTCTTTTTCAACACAGGCTATGCCTGTGTTTCTCTTTTGGTACAGGGCTCCAGGGTCTAGGTCTATAATGTTATAGTATTATAATGAAACTGGTTACTGTACCTGGTTTACTGTGTCTTATCTCATCATTGTTTCCCTCAATATGTAATTTTAATAAAAGGAAAAGTTGTTAGGCATTACTGGGTTAAAATCTGTGTTAACTAATAGTATTGAAAGAAGAGGAATATAAAACCCTTGCTTATATTCCATGTAAAATTTACAACTGGGGGGAAAAAACTGTTTTTTTATTTTTCATCGTCTACGATTTCTTGAAAAATGTTACTGCATCAAATCCTTTTAGGAAAAAGAAGAGGAATATAGATAAATAATGAAATAGGTATATAAATAAATAAAGGCTGAAAGAATTAGAAAACTGGAAATGTTGACTGTGAACTTAGCTTCAAGATTGAGTACTCAACAGTGGGAATGAAACATAGGTGGAGAATTTGCCAGAAGCAATACATGGTCCCTATTTTTCCCAACTAGGAATTATAATGATCAATAAATTTATGTCTTTCCAGAACAAAGAAATAATTCTTCGCTTAAGATACCAAAAAAGGGGAAGTTGAATATATTGAGTTCTCCGATTTAGTTGGCTTGATAAACACAAAACACTGGAAAATTTGAACATGAGATGACTTAAATGCATGGGGAAATTGAATTTACTTGAATTAAGAGATGTAATCTCAGATTAACCATGTTTCTCACCTCCATTCTTAGCAGTAAATGAAGAGAGGTTGGCAAACTTCAAAGTCTGTGAATGGTTTTCCTATGTCTTTCACAATTGGGTCATCAAGAAATGCAGGTTTGCTGCGCAGGGTGGTATTCCCTTGCCATGTTATTTACTCCTCTTTAATAATTAGCTTTTGATAACTGATCAGCCATGATAATAATAGCTAACAATTATCAATCACTATAAACCAAGCACTATTTTCAAAATTTGACATGCATTACCTCATAACAACCCAATGAAGTGAGTTCTCAATACCATTTATAGGAAGGACTCTTGAGTGCACTCCACGAGAAAGTGTCAGAGCTGAGATTCAAACCAAGTCTACGCTCAAATCACTGTGCTATGATTATGAGCATGAATGTAAACTAGTATACTATTTCTGATATTTTCTCTCTTCCCTACTATAGATGCTTATTGTAGCAGCAGTACTTCTTGTACTAGAGAGTGATAACAACTATAAATGTTGCCAGAGTGAAAACTGCAGCAAAAAATACACGGTAAGAGCAAGAGTTTCTTTGAGGATGGTTGAGTGGGCCCCAGCTTTCTTTTCTCACAGTCAGGAAAATGAAAATATTAACATTATTGTACTCTTACGATGATATTTTTAGTTCAGCACCCAAGAGCTTACAACAAAAATTATCTTCCATTTTGTTTAGTCTTTTCTGCACCTTTGTTCTGCTGATACTATTTTCTTCTAACTGAGTTTCTGTGAGTCTATTTTTTTGTTCTTTTTTACTTAATTGAGGAATAATTCACATATTAATAGATGGCATCCATTAAAAGTGTACAATTCCATGAGTTTTGATGATTGAATGCGCCCTGGGATCCACCATCACAATCAAGATACAGAACGTGTCCTTGAACCTTAAAAGATTAATTTTTGATCTGATTTTTTTGTCATTATTGATTAGTTTATATTTTACATCAACAGAATCATGCAGTATTTGTCTTTTGCACATGACTTCTTTCATTTAGCATAATGATTTTTTAGATTCATCCATGTTATTGGTTGGGTATATGCAATACACATTTTCAAATGGAACTTTAAAAATAAAATACAATCTAGAGAGAATAATACACCCAAATTTTCTAATACTGTGCTGAACCAGCATGTGCTAGGTTCCTACATTTCCACCAGTATCTTTCTCCTCATCACCATCATTACCATTGTTTATCCATAACTGCATAGCACTTTGTGGTTTTTATAACTAGCCAGGTTATTGTTAGTCTTATTTTACAGATGAGTCACCTGTGACTCAATGAGAACATGTGATTTATTAACTAGGAAGAGCTTTACCAAAGGTCTGGCAGACATTCTTTGCAGCAGTGGTTCCACACCTTGGCTGCACATTAACATTATCTACAAGGTTGGAGTTTGAATTCTACCCCTAGAGTCACTAACTTAGTTGGTCTGAGGTACAGCCAGATTTTTATGTGACCCAAGATGCTTCTTTGACTAATGCCTTTGGAAAAGTAAATTAGTTGCTTAATTTAACACCATTCCCTGACGAAGAATTGAAAAATTAAAATACACTGTGTGTGTGTTTGTGTGTGTGTGTGTGCATGTGTGTGTGCTTATGTTTTCTTAACCAACTGACACAGATATCCCCCAGTAGCTGCTGGTAGTATACTTATGGAAAACCTTTCAAAATTGCTTAGGTGAAGCAACAGCTTCAGGTAAATTTAAACTATGAAACTCAGGAAATTTCTAGTAAACAAATGTATGTCCCAATAAAAATCAATGTGTTTAATTTGCTTTAACTCCCTGTTAGCATCTGTAGCACAAATGGATGCTAGAAATAGTCTAGAGTCTAAACAGACTCTTATAATCAACATTGAATGACATGACTGACATCTCAATGGGAATAACAGGATTCCCTGGCTTCCTTGCTTGGCTCTTTCAAAGTAGGCTCTAGAATAGAAATCTCAACTCATATGTCTCTAGGAGCCGAAAACCTGATGTAAATAATAATAATTTTACTTTCTCCTTTCAAATTTGAATGCCTTTTCTTTCTTTCTTTTTTCTTTTCTTTTCTTTTCTTTTTTTTTTTTGTCTGATGACTGTGGATAGGACTTCCAAAACTGTCTTGAACTGAGGTGGCAAAACAGGACATCTTTGTCTTGTTCCTGATCTCAAGATAAACACTTTT
This sequence comes from Eidolon dupreanum, assembly GCA_028627145.1. Taxonomy (NCBI): domain Eukaryota; kingdom Metazoa; phylum Chordata; class Mammalia; order Chiroptera; family Pteropodidae; genus Eidolon; species Eidolon dupreanum. The sequence goes on along the minus strand of CM053507.1, from coordinate 72,558,981 downwards.
AGTTTTTCACCATTGAGTATGATGTTAGTTATAGGTTTGTTTTGCATGACCTTTATTATGTTGAGGTATGTTCCCTTTATTTCCACTTTACTGAGAGTTTCTATCATAAATAAATTCTTGATTTTTAAAATGCTTTTTTTTGCACCTATTGATATAATCATATGATTTATCCATTTCTTCCAGGTTGTCCAATTGTTGGCATATAATTGTTCATAGTATTTTCTTATACTCCTTTGTATTTCAATGGTGTCAGTTGTCACTTTTTTTCATTTGTAATTTTATTTATTTGGAGCCTCTCTCTTTTTTTCTTGATGAGTCTGGTTAAAGGTTTACCAGGTTTTTAAAAAATCTTTCAAAGAATCAACTCTTGATTTCACTGATCTTTAATATTTAATTTTTTAGATTCTATTTTGTTTATTTCCATTCTGATCTTTATTTCCTTTCTTCTACTCCCTTTGGGTTTTCTTTGTTGTTCTTTTCTAGTTATTTTAAGTGGAAGTTTAGATTGTTTATTTAAGATTGTTCTTGTTTTTTAAGGTAGGCAGGCCTGTATTGCTATGCATTTCCCTCTTAGAACTGCTTTGACTGTGTCCCATAGATTTTTGGGTCATTGTGTTTTCATTTTTATTTCTCTCAAAGTATCTTTTGATTTCATTTTTAACCAATTTATTATTTAGTAGCATGGTATTTGTGTGTGTGTGTGTGTGTGTGTGTGTGTATTTAATTTTCTTCTTGTAATTGGTTTCTAGTTTCATACCATTGTAATCAGAAAAAGATGCTTAATATAATTTCAATCTTCTTAAATTTATTGAGATTTCTTCTATGGTCTAACATGTATATTTTGCTGCTTTAGGGTGAAATGTTAAAAAAAAAAAACAATTAAATTCAATGTGTCATTTAAGGCTGCTGTTTCTGGTTGATTTTCTGTCTAGTTGATCACTCCCATGATGTCAGTGGAGTGTTAAATTTCCCTATATGATTGTATTATTGTCAATCTCTCTCTTTTATTCATCAATATTTGCTTTATATATTTAAGTGCTCTTATATTGGGTCCATATATGTTTAACAGACTTAGATCTTCTTGTTGGATAGATCCTTTATCATTATGAAAGGCCCTTTTTTGTTTCTTATTATAGACTTTATTTTAAAGTCTGTTTTGTCCAATACAAATATTGCTAACCAGCTTTTTAAATTTTCATTTGCATGAAATATCTTTTTCCATTCCTTAACTTTAGTCTGTATGCTTCTTTCGATCTGAAGTAAGTATTTTGTAGGCAGCATATGTATGGTTCTTATTTTCTCCTCCATTCAGCTACCCTACATTTTTTTGATTGGAGCATTTAACCATTTACATTTAAAGTGATTATTGATAGGTATGTAGTTACTGCTATTTTATTATTCACATTTTTAATCTCTTTCTTCTTCTTCCTCCTCCTCCTCCTCCTCCTCCTCCTCCTCCTTCTACCCTTCTTCTTCTTCTTCTTCATCTTCTTCTTCTTCTTCTTCTTCTTCTTCTTCTTCTTCTTCTTCTTCTTCTTCTTCGTCTTCGTCTTCGTCTTCGTCTTCGTCTTCGTCTTCTTCTTCTTCTTCTAGAACTCTTTTTAACATATCTTATAGTACTGGTTTGTGGTGATGAACTCTTTTTGGTGTTTCTTGGTGTGGGCCTCTTTGGCTTCTTCTTGTTTGGGACTCTCTGCACTTCTTAGACTTGTATGTCTATTTTCTCACCAGTTAGGAAAGTTTTCAGTCATTATTTCTTCAAATAGGTCTTTAATTCCTTGTTCTCTTTCTTCTCCTTCTGGTATTTCTATGATGCAAATATTGTTGTGCTTGATGTTGTCCCAGAGGCCCCTTAAACTATCCTTTTTTTTTTTCCTGTTCTGATTGGATGTTTTCTCTTACCTTGTCTTCTAAATCACTGATTTGGTCCTCTGTTTCATCTAATCTACTGTTGAATCCCTCTAATGTAGTCTTTATTTCAATTATTGCATTCTTCATTTCTGACTTTTTTTTTATGATTTGTATTTCTTTGTGTAAGTTCTCACTATTTCATCTATTCTTTCTCTAATTTCACTGAACACCTGAACACTTTTTTTTTCTTTTTCTATTTTATTTTTATTCATTGACTTATTTATTTTTAACATTTTATTTTTTAATTTTCACCCTCTTCCCTCCCCCTCCCTTCCGGTAACATCTAGTCCATTGTCCATGTCCATCAGTCTCTGTTTGCTTGTCGTGTTCATTTGTTGCTTTTAAGTTTATATCCCACATATAAGTGATATCATGTGATTTTCACCTTTTCTGTCTGGATTATTTCACTTAGTATGATTATTTCAAGGTCCATCCATGTTGTTGCAAATGGCAGTATTTCATCTCTTCTTATGGCTAAGTAATATTCCATTGTATATATGTACCACAGCTTCTTTAGCCAATCATCTATTGTAGGACACTTCAGTTGCTTCCATGTCTTGGCCACTATGAATAATGTTGTTATGAACATTGGTATGCAAAATTCTTTTTGAATATGAGTTTTCAAGTCTTTGGGGTAAATACCCAGTAGAGGGATTCCTGGATCATATGGTAGGTTAATTCTTAGTTTTTTGAGGAATCTACATACTGCTTCCCACAGTGCCCGTGCCAATTTGCAGTCCCACCAGCAATGTATGAGGGTTCCTTTTTCTCTGCATCCTCTCCAACATTGTTATTACTTATCCAGTTGACTATAGCCATTCTAACAGGTGTGAGATTGTATCTCATTGTGGTTTTGATTTGCATTTCTTTAATAGCTAGTGATGTTGAGCATCTTTTCATATATTTGTTGGCCATTTGTACGTCTTCTAGGGAGAAGTGTTTGTTCAGGTCCTATGTCCGTTTGTTGATTGCATCATTTGTGTTTTTTGTTGTTATTGAGTTGTATGAGTTCTTTGTATATTTTGAATATTAGACCCTTATCAGAGGCATTGCTTACAAATATATTTTCCCATTTTGTTGGTTCTCTCTTTACCGTGTTGATGGTTTCTTTTGCTGAGCAGAAGCTTTTTAGTTTGATGTGGTCCCATTTATTTATTTTTGTTCTTACTTCTCTTGCCTTTGAGGTCAAATTCATAAAATCCTTTTTAAGTCCAAGGCCCTTGAGTTTAATTCCTATGTTTTCTTCTATGCATTTTATTGTTTCAGGTCTTATATTCAGGTCCTTAATCCATTTTGAATTAATTTTGGTGTGTGGTGATAGACAACAGTCTAGTTTCATTCTTTTGCAGGTGGCTTTCAAGTTTTCACTGCTTATTGAAGAGGCTTTTCTTTCTCCACTGTATATCTTTGGTGTTTTTGTCAAAAATTATTTGCCCATATAAATATGGGGTTATTTCTGGACTCTCGATTCTGTTCCACTTGTCCGTGTGTCTATTTTTCTGCCAATACCATGCTGTTTTGAGTATTGTCACTTGGTAGTATAATTTGAAGTTGGGCAGAGTGATGCCTCCAGCCTCATTTTTTTTGTCAGGATGCTTTTGGCAATTCAGGGTCTTTTGTGCTTCCATACAAATCTGATGATTTTTTGTTCTATTTCTTTAAAAAATATCAATGAAATTTTGATGGGGATTGCATTAAACAATGCTTTATGTAATATGGTCATTTTAACTATGTTGATTTTTCCAATTCAAGAACATAGAACATCTTTCCATTTCTTTGTATCTTATTCAATTGCTTTTAAGAGGGTCTTACCGTTTTTATTATATAGGTCCTTCACATGTTTCATTAGATTTATTCCTAGGTATTTTATTTTTTGTTGCAATTGCAAAAGGAATTATTTTTTCCACTTATTTTTCTGACACTTCATTATTAGAGTATAGGAATGCTATGGATTTTTGAACATTGATTTTGTATCCAAAGACTTTACTGTATTTGCTTATTGTTTCTAGCAGTGTTCTCATGGAGTCTTTAGGGTTTTCCATATAGAGAATCATGTCATCTGCAAATAGTGACAGTCTGACTCCTTCATTTCCATTTGGATGCCTTTTATATCTTTCTCTTGCCTGATTGCACTTGTTAGGACCTTTAATGTTATATTGAATAGCAGTGCCAATAGTGGACAGCCTTGCCTTTTTCCTGACCTTAGAGGGAAGGTTTTTAGTTTTTCACCATTAAGTATAATGTTGGCTGTGGGTTTGTTATAGATGACCTTTATTATGTTAAGCTACTTTCTTTCTATACCAATTTTGTTAAGTGTTTTGATCATAAATGGATGTTGTATCTTGTTGAAGGCTTTTTCTGCATCTATTGATATGATCATATGATTCTTATTTTTTAATTTGTTTATATGGTGTATCACATTAATCTATTTCCATATGTTGAACCAGCCCTATGCACCTGGGATGAAATCCACTTGATCGTGTTAAATAATCTTATTAATATGTTGCTGTATTTGGTTCGCTAGTATCTTATTTAGGACTTTTGCATCTGTGTTCATGAGAGATATTGGTCTGTAATTTTCTTTTTTGTGTTATCTTTACCAGATTTTGGTATCAAGGTGATAAAATGAGTTGGGAAGTATTGCCT
>CM053507.1:72538790-72554324 GCA_028627145.1 Eidolon dupreanum | reverse complement strand
TATTTTATTCTGTTTGTTTTCAATTTCATTTATTTCTGCTCTAATTTTGATGATTTCTTTCCTTCTGCTGACTCTAGGTTGTATTTGTTCTTCCTTTTCTAGTTTTTTAAGATGAAGCATTAGGTTGTTTATTTGAGCTTGTTCTTATTTTTGGAGGTAGGCCTGTAATGATATGAACTTTCCTCTTATGACTGCTTTTGCCATGTCTCAAATGTTCTGATATGTTGAACTATCATTATCATTCGTTTCTATGTATCTTTTGATCTTTCTTTTTATTTCTTCTCTGACCAGTTATTCTTCAGTAAGTATGTTGTTCAGTCTCCATTTATTCATGGTTCTTTCTGCTTTCTTTTTATAGTTGATCTCTAGTTTCAAAGCATTATGATCAGAGAATATGTTTGGTATGATTTTAACCCTCTTTTATTTGTTGAGGCTATCTCTGTGCCCCAGTATGTGGTCAATCCTTGAGAATGTTCTAAGTGAACTAGAGAAGAATGTATAAGCAGCTGTTTTGGGAAGGAAGGCTCTGTATATGTCAATATTGTCCAGTTGGTCTAATGTATCATTTAAGGATGTTATTTCCTCATTGATTTTCTGTTGGGATGATCAGTCCATATCTGACAGTGGGGTATGTAGGTCCCCTACTATGAATGTGTTTTGATCTGTTTTGGCCTTTAGTTCTGTTAGTAATTGCATTATATATTTCAAGGCTCCCTGATTGGGAGCATAGATATTTAAAAGTGTTATGTCTTCTTGGTGCATGATTCCCTTTATCGTTATGAAGTGTCCCTCACTATCTTTCTTTACCTTTTTGATTTTGAAGTCTATTTCAATTAATGTTAGTACTTCTACTCTCGCTTTTTTTTCTGAATGCCATTTGCTTTAAACATCATTTTAGATCCTTTCACTTGAGTCTGTATTTGTCTTTGGAACTGTGATGTGTCTCCTGGAGCAGCATATGGTAGAGTTTTGTTTTTTATCCAATCTGCAACTCTGTGCCTTTTTGTTGGTGAGTTCAGTCCATTTACACTTAGGATGGTTACTGAAATATGAGTTCTTCTTATAGCCATTTTTTCTTTTGCTTTCTGGTAGCTCAGTGTTTCTATTGCTTCCTTGTCCTTGTGTTTCTATTTTCTTTATTTTGGTTGGCTTTTGTGAGTTTTCCTTCTGGTTCTTTTTGTTTTATGTTATATACTTTGGTTCTAAATCTTTGGCCTGTGGTTACCATTACGACTATGATAAAGATAGTTGTATATATACAGTGATCCCCTTTCTTCTGCATGTGTCTTATCTCCATTCCCCTTTGTGAATTTGGATCTTTGAATCCTCCCCCTTTTAGTTCTTGTTGTCTCATTTTGTCCCTATGTATGCTGAACTTTCATTACTATCTTGCTATAGCAAATCTCTTCTTATTTTAAGCTTATAAGGCCCTGTTCCTAGTAAGGGTTGCACTCCTCTGCTTTTATCAGCCTGCTAGTCACCTTGCTCCTAATTATGCATTCTTGTGTGTGTCTTGTTGTTTTAGGTGAGCTGACCTCTTTCAATGTTTTCTGTAGTGCAGGCCTCGTAGTAGAGAATTCCCTAAATTTTTGTATATCTGGAAAGGTCATTATTTCTCCTTCATATTAAAGGAGAGCTTAGCTAGCTAGATACATTATTCTTGGCTGGTAGTTCCTTTCATTTAATAGTTTGAATATTTGATTCTACTCTTTTCTGGTTTGTAAGGTTTATGCTGAGAAGTCTGGCGATAATCTAATGGGTTTTCCTTTATAGGTTACCATCTTCTTTTCCCTGGCCGCCCTGAGAATTCTGTTTTTGTCGTTGATTTTGATAATTTTAATACAATGTGTCTTGGTGAAGGCCTTTTTCATTTGAGATAATTGGGTGTTCTATTGACTTCTCAAATTCTAAACTCCAGCTCATTCCTTAGATTTGGGAAATTCTCGTCAACTATTTGTCTGAAAATGCTTTCTAATCCCTGTTCCTTTTCCTCCCCTTTATTCTTATGTTTCCTCTCCTGATGGTATCAGCTAGTTCTTGAATTTCTCTTTCATTATTTTTCATTCTTCAATTTCTCTCTTCTTCCATCTGATTTGTTTCTAGATTTCTGTCTTTGATAATCACCGATCCTTTCCTCCATTTGGTCAACTCTATTTCTCAAGCTCATTATTTCATTTTTCAACTTTTGTATTGTGTTTTTTATCTCTAGAAGTTCTATTTGGTTCTTTTTGAGTGTTTCAATCTCACTGTTAAAGAACTCATTCTGCTCATCTAGTTGTTTTTTCAATTTCTGAAATTGTTGATATGATTCATTTTGGATATCACTGAGTTTTTTCAGAAGTACCATTCTGAATTCTCTGTCAGTTAAGTCACATATTTCTACGTCTGTAAGCTTATTTTCTGGAGATATTTTTCTTTCTGAGATGCCTTGTCACTTTGGTTGTTCATGGTGTTTAATGTACTATTTCTCCACTTGGGCATTAATGGAAATGAGTTTTGCTATATTTTTTTCCAGAAAGAAGATTTATTATATAATGGTCCCTAGCCTGTTGCAAATAAGGTGTTTTTCTTTTGGTTTCCAGTAGGTGACATTGAAGCCTCTTGGATCTCTGCTTTAAATAAAGTGTTAATAAAATCTTTTTTCCTTACAGATGTTTAATCATCCTCACTAGTCTCAGTCTTAGTTCCTGTTAATGTTAGTGACAGTTTTGGTAGCGTTTGCTCAGATTCACCTGGGGCTCCGTGGCAGGGTATTGGTGGAGAAGCCCTCTGGGTTGGGGGTTGAAGGCTGTAGTCAGCCTCAATTTTGCAACTGCAGCTGATAAAAATCAACTGTTGTTTCTCTGGCATCCTTACTTTTCTGCCATCCCTGTTTCTCTGCCTTCTGCCCTCATGATTGGGCACTGCCGCCAGCCACTTGGAGTTCACAGCACTCTCAGGCAGTCTCTTCAGGGAACTCACCTCTCCTTCTCCCTTCCCCCTCCTCCTATAGGGTGCTCCGGCTGTGTGAGGCAGCTTCTTTGTTTCTCCCAGTCTACCGCCCGACACCCAGGGTTCTGACCTGTGGTAGCTCTTATGCATAGATCTTATGCTCATACATGCTGGTGTGCAGTTTGGTTGTTTTCTGTTGAGTTTTAGGTATTCAGCTTATTATTGTTCAAGGGGAGAGATCTGAGAATGTCTCTCATGCCGCCATGTTTATTCCAATCCTTGAGCACCCTTATAACCTGTGTTTTGAACTCTGTATCTGATAGATTGCTTACCACCATTTCATTTAGTTCTTTTTTTGGAGTTTTGTCCTGCCCTTTCATTTGGGACATGTTTCTGTGCCTCCTCATTCTGGCTGCCTCCCTGTGTTTGTTTATATATATTAGGTAGATCTGCTACATCTTCTGATCTTGGCAGAGTGGTCTTATACAGTAGGTGTCTGATGGGGACCAGTAACATAGTTTCCCTGGTCACCTAAGCCAGGTACTTTAGGGGTGTCCCTTGTTTGGTTTCTGTGTACCTTCTTTTTGTAGTTGAGCCTTGATTGATGTTGGCACATCAGTGGGTAAGATTGACTCTCTGACTGACTGACTATGAGGGCTGACTGTGATTATAGCTGATGAGCTGTTGTGTGTGAGAGTGGGCTGACCCCATGAAGTGGAATTTTCTTTAGTGGAGCTCTGGTGCTTGCTGAGTTCACCCCTTGGGTGTGTCACTTGTGCATCTAATTGGGTGATGCTCTGGTATGATCTGAAGTCAGCCATCAGGTTCTAGGGGTTCTTGATAGGGGCTCTGGTGCATGCTAAGGTCAGCCACTCCCTATGCACAGCCCTAGGTCACCTGATAGGAGGTACAAGGTGATCTGCAGCTGGTAGCTGCCTTGCTGAGCTTGAAGGCACCACTAATGCCAGGCTTGGGGCCACTTAGCAAGAGGTACAGTAGGCAGGCTGAGGCCAGCTTACTGTTGCTTGTTTGGAGTTTTTAGACCTTTGAGACATTTGAGGAAAGTCCAAGGCCAGTCACTTGTGAAGAATAGCTGCTAAAAGGGGTTCTAGTTTGGTGGAATGGGGCTTCAGAGAAGTACTAGGGTGAGACAAGCTGTGTTAGCCAGGTTAATGAAGACTCAGACTTGATGTCTGTCAGTGTCTGCAGGCTGGGTGGGGGAGGGCCCAATAAAGGAACAATGGCACCTGCCAGCACTTCTATCTGGGAGAGAACTGGCCCTCCAGACCTCACCCTGAAGCCAGACAATTAATTCCTTCATGGGAGAAGGTGAGCACAGCATTTATCTACTTCACTATCTTGACTGAAACTGTGGTCTCAGCTTTTGAATTTATTATCAGCTGGCTACTGCAAGTTTCTGTTTAGCTGTCCTACTCTCATTTGAAATCAACACTTCTTAAACTAACTTAATTTTTCTCCCAAAGCAAACTATCCTTCTTGATATCCATATTTCTATCTCTTTTTCATCCAAGTTTCAAATTCTAGAATTTTTTTTAAAGTTTATTTCTAGCTGTTCATTTTCTCCTTAATATCTTTTTAACCAGTGAAGGTCTTTGTCACTTGAACTTGAAGTTGTCTCTAAACGGATTCCTTATTTCTGGGCTCTCTCACTTCTATCTAGTACACCATCACTGTCAAAGTAATTTTCCAAAATCATATATTGGTTCATGCCACATTCTTACTCAAAAACCAAATTCATTACTTGTCAGGAAAAAAAGAACTTATTCAGGGCTAGGCAACATAAATTCAAAATGAGCTTGGATCATCTTGTGCCAGAAAGCAAGGAAAATTTCAAAGAATAATAAGAATGTATCAAAGGGCACAGAAATTAACTAAAAGGGATGTTCCCACTGGCCATATTTGGACCATCTCAGTATCTAAAAGAATAGTACTAGTTACAAATATAACATATTGAATTAGAATATCTATGAATCTACAATAATATAGGAAGAGAGTCAGAGAAGAAAGAAATGGGAAATGGAAATTCCTTGCAAAAAAATCATAACTTATAAATGCAGAAGAAATGATAGCATTAGAAAAGCAATACATTGCAAGCAATTATTGTGATAAATGGTGACCTATGAATATTGTGATAAGCAGTTGATGCTAAATTCATCAGTTGAAATGTCTTTAGAGAACAGGATATGGCACAGCTCAAAGTATCACCTCACAAATTATTTACTAATTGCAAAGTGGAAAATGTACATTTATAGATCTAAAGAAAACCATCATAACCAAGAGATTAAATTTAACATCACCAATAGCAGCGAACAGTCCATAATGTACCTACATCAATTAAGTTTCTTGCCAAAAGTTTCAACCCAAGTCCAATTGTGAGGAAATAATCAGAAAAATCCAAAATGTAGAAACTGTACAAGACAACTAACTGGTATTCTTCAAAAACAATTTAATATCCTGAAAAACAAAACAAAACAAAAAAGCAGTGAGATTAGAGTAGATTAGAAGAAATCAAAGAGATGTAACCTTGTGCATAAACTTTCATTAGATCCTATACAAAAATAAAAAATAAAAAAACAGCTACAGAATAATAAATTTAATTTGAGGAGATATGAACTGATGTATGTAGGGGGAAAAATCATAATGTCTGCAACCTATGTTAAAATACTTCAACAACAAAAATGTGTAAATACACACACACATACACATACACAAAGAGGGAGAGTACTAGCAAAAGCGGTAAATACAAAAATGAGCCTAGGTAAAGGGTATACAGAGATTCATTGTATTGTACTTTCAACATTTTTTTGTAGATTTGAAATTATTTTAATAAAAGGTTAATTTATGGAAAGCCACTTGCCCTAAAGGAGGAAGTCCAGCCTCCTCAATCTAGCATTTAAGATCATTTTCCGCCTAGATCTGTCAAGTCTGCACTCTCTTTGTAAGGAACAGAAGGGCTAGATTGTGTCCTATCAACTTTGTTTCCCTAACATTAGCACCATGCCAATCTGCCCCTCTGTAGGAATTTCCCCTCTGTAGGAACTTCCTCTTCTGCCCCTCTGTAGGAACTTCTCCTTTGATCTAACCAATTTACTTACTGTAACAATTCTGCTTGTACTGAATATTGTGAATATTGCTCATTCTCTTTATTCAAATTAAAACATCATCTTTCTTGTCAATCCTTAGTTAAATATAAATATGACCATCTAGGCTAACATCTGCTATTTCCCCTCATATTTCTATGTGTGAAAATATTCAAATATCATCCACATAAGAGAAAAGCAGGGATCATAACTTATGATTCTTAGGGAACCTACCTTCCTGGAAAATAACGTCTTCAATAAATAAGTAATAAATAAGTAGTAAATAAATAAGATTAATTGTTCACATTTATTCCTTGTATTATGTATGAGGCGATCATTATTTTGATATCGACCCTCCAGAAAAAAAGGGAAGAAATTTAGTAAATTAACTAGTTGCTTCTATGGAATGCCAAACAAAAAGTCATTTAAACTTATTTTTAAGATCACGTGTGTTTGGATTAAATGTTTCCATTTTTATATGTACATTTGGTATTAGATAGAGTGGAGTAGGCTAGATGAGTAGGGAAAGGTACCTATCTGACCATTTATCCACAGTATCCCCTTGTCTCATTCTATAGCACTAACCTCTTTCTTCTATGTTTTATTTAGACACTGCTGTCAATTATCTTTTCTGCCCTTGGAATTGCTTTTTCTGGATACTGCCTGGTCATATCAACTTTGGGTCTTGTTCAAGGCCCATACTGCCACACCCTCAATGGCTGGGAATATGCCTTTGAGGGCACTGCAGGACGGTAAGGGATAATTCCTCAAATCAAGGAAGTCAGGGTCATACTCATTTTCCATGATCACTTCGGGGTTCCATGTGGCTGGTGTAGGTAGAATTGTGCTATTAGGTTACTGATATCCAGACTAATGTGTTCCTTCATGTATCTGTGTTCACATATTTTTTCCCCAAGTCTTTTACTGCCATGCGTATTCACCAGTTTGAGGCTAACTTAGAGATATCCAAATGAAAGACATGTTTCTCCCATTTTTCAGAACAGGTTTTCATGGTTATTGCGGAGCCTGGGACTTGAGTGGTTCTGGGAAGTCAGTCTTCTTTTGCGGCCACATTGGACATGTGGTCTGTTACAGATGTGAAAGTGCTCAGCTGAAAGAAAATTACAGTGTCCTTGGATGGTGCAACCCAGGGCTATATGAGCAGGGGCTACACAAACATAAAACCAGGTGGGCAAGCAGCAAAGTGCAGTCTGTGATCTAGAGACATGGCTAGGTATGGAAGTTTGTAGAATGAGCCAGGAGCTTATCTAGCATGTACCAAAGAAGAGTCTAGAGAAGTAGTCTTGCTCAAAAGGCTTTTAGTTCGGTCAGGTGTTGAGGGACCCAAACCTGGATCACAGAATGCCTCACGCTGGCATCATTCTAGGCTTATTGACCTACCAGCACTTGCAGAGGCAGCTCAGGTGGTAGCAGGGCCCTGACAGAGATAGAGGAGAGGGCCATTAAATCTCTCCCTGTTTTGTCCTGTGGTCAGAATTCTAATGAAATAAAATAAGGATGTCTGTACCATTTCCTGGGGAAGTTACATTTTTTTCTCATCTCCCCATCTATTATTCAAAGCTCACACCTATTTGAGGTCTTACATGTTTACTTAGACTGCATGGCAGAACTGCTTCTGTGCCCATAGCCACCTTTATTCTGAAAGTTCAACAAGATGCTGTCTCCAGAGCTCTCTCTCAGGTCAGGAGAACTTAAAAACAACCTCAGGCCCTTCTGAGCACTTGGAGGAGGCACTTCTACGGGATTGAAGGGCCTCAGAAAAGGAGACCCTAATATATAAAGTCCCACTTGATGCAAAAAAATCTTTTTTTTTTATGTTATCAGCCCCTGAACTTTTCTCCACCCCAAAACCAAAGAAACCTCCCCTTTCAATGCAAGAATCTTAGGCTGCCTACATGCGTCTTCATTAATCCTTTAAAATTGTCTTCCTTTGACATTTGCATTCATCTGTTTCCAGCTTTTCTGTTTCTTCCAGACTCTGCTAGTGTACTTATGACTGTGGTTTACAGGAATAAGTAGTATCACAGTCTGGGAGAGAAATTGAAACCCTACAAGTCATCTCTCTTTAAAGTATTAATAGTCTGTGCAAAGGATGTACTAGGAACAGTCTAAAGATTTTGAAGATAATAGCTTCTCTGGTGGCTGAAATTGAATTTGGAGTACAAGGGTGCATAAAATTGGTCTAGGCAAATAGTAACAGGAAATTAGATCTGTACTGTGCTTTTCAGATTCCAAAACAGTTTTACTTAACTTTCACTGACAGTCATAATAACCTTAGGGTTGGATATTTTAAGCCTATTGTCTGGAAATCAGATAGGTAAAGTTTCTTGCCTAAGATCCTACAGATACAGGAAGCGCTTAACCACTTGAGACCTAAGGGCCATTGGCAATACCAAGAAATTCTCAGAGTGCCTCTGAGTATCCCGGAACACAGAGAGTAGGAAATAGAGTTAAGGGAAGAGAATAAGAAAGAAATAGAGAGGGGAGAGAGAAAAACAAAGAGTAGAGAGAGGTTATGATGTGGTAGTGGTCACCAAAATGCAGAATTCACCCCATTCCACCACAGAACCACTTGGCTGGTACCCTGGTTTTCTGTCTTAATTGCTGTTTTACGAAAAAGCAACTTGCTGTTGATAAAATATTTGTGGACAATTCTGCCCTGCAAGTAGGTGTATTTGTTTTTGTTTGGGGAATTTTTTTAAGAATGCCACTTTTTCATTTTGATTTATTTGAACAGAGAGATTGTCAATCTTAGAAGAAATGCTAATGGCCATGATAGACCTGAAAGTGAGCAAAAGTCAGTCAGATTGATTCAGTGTAGTTTTAAAATTATCTTGGAAGTCGTTTAATTCTCATAATCCTATGCTAAACTAGACTGATCAAACCTTTCAGTTATTTGCAGTTTTACTCCACAATCTAAAGCTTTTTAAGAGCTGAAGAACAGTACCACTCTAAAACAGCAGTCCTTATACTGTGGACCCCAGACCAGCAGCATCACCAGCACCTGGAAACTTAGAAATGTAAACTCTTGAGCCCCATCCAGACCTTCCGAATTGAAAACTCTGTGGGCCCAGCAATCTGCATTTTCACAAGTTCTCCATAATCCTGCTCAAGTTTGCAAACTACTGTTCTGAAGGATATTGGGAGAGATTCTAGGAATATATAGTAGAAATTTCTGTTTGGTATTTTACCAACTCTGTGGATTTTAGATCAAGCATAAGCTCAGTCATGTCCTTAACAGCCCAGGCTAACTTTTGGACTCCCATGGAATGGGCAATCTGTCCTCTCTAGGTATTGGCACGTGCTGCCTTTCATTGTTATTGAACTTTTCAATAAGTGTTTTGCTTCCTAATTAAATTAGATTGTCTTGTAGGTGGTCACTATGTTTATAGTATATAGTTTATAGTCCAGTACTATAAACTATACATACTATATTTTCAATATATGTATCTGAATGATTTTTAAAGTATGTTAATTTATATTTAATAATGTTATTTATTTTAATCATATATATTAATTTCCTGAACATATAAATAACTATAGCCTTCTTCCTTGGACTAAATGTGTAGTCTTGGCCATGGGTCTTGTTGACCATTTCCTTCTTCTTTCTTAGTTTCCTTACAGATTCCAGCATATGGATTCAGTGCCTTGAACCTGCACATGTAGTAGAATGGAATATCATTTTGTTTTCCATTCTCATAGCTCTCAGTGGGCTTCAAATGATCATCTGCCTCATCAGAGTAGTCATTCAGTTATCTAAGATACTGTGTGTAACCTATTCAATCATCATCCAGGTAACAGACTCCCATTGACACCTGTACCTTCTCCATTTTGCCTCCACTGCCCAGGATTCATTGAGTCTTGTTAATAGGCTTTTATTATTTCATTATTTTCTTTCCATTCTTATTGCCCTTGTCTTTATTCAACCTCTAATATCTCAATTTCTCCCCAGTATTTCAATATGTCTATTGAATTGTCTATATGGATTGAATCAATGGAATAATTGTAAAATCTGCATTTTGTGTTGTCTGATGAAAACAGCACTATGTTTTGAATGAACAATGTTTCAGTGTTCTGCGTAGAAATAACTCAAAGCATAAAGAAGTATTACCACTTGAGAATTTCCCTGTTCATAAAATAATCGAAGGCTCAAAACCTTATCCCATTGAAATATTTTTTTTGAATGCTGTTATATTTTGCTTCTTTATACTGAGTCATTAGTGAGTGGTATTTAAAAAGAGGAGGAATATGTCTTTATCTGAAACTATTTTAGCTTCATCTGCTAAAATACTAATGTTAATTTAGTTATGGATGAAACTGATAAATCTATCCAGCAAGTCCAGAGTGAAGAGAAATCACATATGAGATGTCTTGTGACTTATTTAACAGCACGTAATGTATAACACTTTTCCTAGCAATTTCAAATACATATTTTCTTATTCCATTATGTTCTGAATATGAACTATAAGTTTAAGTTGCTCCCTGAATTATGAATTATTAATCAAGTCAAATTTACTACTTTACTCACTTCAGTTTTTCTTTTTTTTATAGCCTGGAATCATTTGAATAAGGACAAGAATGTTTTCCTTTATCAAGTTATGGTCATCTATCTAAGTCTCATATTTAGACTTGAGGGCAATATTCAAATGATGTATTAACCATTTGGTGTTTATTGTACCCATTTGTAAAATTTACAGTCCTCACTGGAAGTGCAAATTACATGTGTGAAGATCTTTAGAAATATTTATACCCTTTGGTTAAACAAGTCAGTTTTCAATAATTTATACTATAGAAGTTTGGGGAGATAAAGAAGGCAAAGTAAGAGGTAAGCATTGCTAGGCTAATAAAAGTATAAGAGAGGCCAGCACTTCCTTTTGCCACAAGCTTTGGAGACTGTGAACATAATAGCCATCTTAGTTGGGTTTCTAAAACTCCAGCTTCTGAAAAACTGTAAAGAATAAAAGAAATTCAAGATTACTATTATGAAAAGCACAACTATTTATATTCAGAAGACTCTTGCCATTTCTACTTCCTACTCTGTGACATAAATCTAGGTATTAGGGACAAGATTCCAGTTTTGGAGGAACTAGGTTATCTGGTAGGAAACAAGAAGTCAAGACTGAGTGTGTGTAATTGGGCAGGTAGGTCAGGATATACAAACCTGGCCACTAAAATATTTTTACTGAATGTGGTTCCTGTCTACCCAATTAAGAACCAACCCATGCCTGACCCAAAGAACATAACCAATTCAAATCAAATGCATTTTCTGGATTAATATGAAAACACACACATGCCCAAATACACATATGAACACACACACACACACACACATCTAATTTCACTCCTGCCTAAAGTCACACTAAATTCACAGTGAAGATTAAAAAAACATAAACCAATAAATAAGGAGATATTAGGGGAAGAGGCAATAGAAATAACATTTTGGAAGCTACAAAGCATACTGATGAGACAGAGCTGACAAAAACAACTCAAGAAACATAAAAATCCCAAGCTATCAGTGGGGGAAGCTAAAAGTCAGCTTGATTTACACCTTGGAATCCTCAAAAGACTCACAAATGGATAGCACCAGATATCTCTGGAAGTAGGAATAAAGAAAGATCACTAAGACAAGTAGAATTGGGTTAGTCCCTATATTCCTTCTCCTCTCCACGCCCCTGGGAAGTAGCAGATATCTGAAAGTTTATTCCCTAAAAAGGGTAAAATAGAGGTCTCTGAACTGGAGTGAACTAGATTTACCCAAAATACAGATACTGCATCAAAACCAAAGAGATTAAGTGACTGGCACATCCTGGATATTGAATACTAAGGCACGCAAGTCCCCAATCTCTCTTAAACCATTCAGATCTCAGAATGCTAGCAGTCAGAATTTTACCTTCCAAGCTAAAGCCTGTATCTAGTGAGTATAGCCATTGCAAAAGGAAAAACTTAGATACTTCCTATGGTAGGTCAAATAATAAGCCTCCTAAATGTCCATGACCTAATCCCTGGAGCCTGTGAATATGTTACCTTAAAATGAACTTTGTAGGTGTGATTAAATTAAAGTTCCTAAAATGGAAAGATTATCCTGGATTATTCAGGTGAGTCTAATAACAAGGGACATTATAAGAGAGAGACAAGAGTATCAGATTTGGAGAGAAATTTAAGAACAGAAGCAGGAATCAGAGAGGAGAAAAGCTGCTATACCGCTGGTTTTGAAGATGGAAGAAGCAAACCAATCAAGGAATGCAGGCAGCCAGCAGAAGCTGGAAAAGCTAAGGAAATGGGTTTTTGCCTGGAACCTCCAGAAGTACCTCAGGCTTGCTGAAATCTTGATTATAGTCCAGTAGAACTGATTTTGGACTTCTGCTTTCCAGAACACTATAAGATAATAAAATAGTATTGCTTTATGTCACTAAATTTGTGGTTATTCATCACAGTAGCAATAAGAAACAGATATAATCATAATCTAAATTCCTCAATAAATGGGCTTATCTAAATCACCCAACAGTGAAGTTCAGAGTCAATAAGCCCTAAACACACACAGACACACATACATGCAAATACGTATACACGTACATAGACACACGCACACACACTATTTCCAACCAGCTCTTTCCTCCATTCATTATCATGAGCCGATAGACTAGGATCTCCAGACATCTGATTAAAGCCTTCTTACATGGAAGACCGAGACCCCAAAAAATTTATATAGAGGCCAATTTGGAAGAAATAAACATGGAGAAAAGAAAACTTAAAAAACACAGAAAGATATGAGAAGATTCTTTGTTCATAAAAAAAAGATGAGAATCTATTTTTTAAAAAGAGACATTCATAGAACAAAAAAAGAACTCTTGGGAATTAAAAATAAGATAACATAAACAAACAACTCAGTATAAGATTTGGAAAATGAAATTGAGGTATCTCTCAGGACCTAGCACAAAAAGATTTATTTTCTAATTTTTTCCATTTACATTACTTTATTTTTATAATTTTAAATTTATTATAGTGACATTGGTTAACAAAATTCACTGTTTCAACTACACAATTCAACAGTAAGTCATATATATATATATTGCATTGTGTGTTCACCGCCCATAGTTCCATTGCTTTTTGTCAACATATTATTTGATTCCTTTTACCCCATCTACCTCTCCCCTCCTCCCCACTCTCTAGTAACCACTAGTCTATTGTCCATGTCCATGAGTCTCTGTTTGTTTGTCATTTGTTGCTTTTAGATTTATATCCCACACGTAAATGACAACATGTTGTTTTCAACTTATTCTGTCTGGTTTATTTCGTTTAGCATGATTAACTCAAGATCCATCCATGTTGCCACAAATGGTAGTATTTCATCTCTTCTTATGGCTGAGTAATATTCCATTGTATATATGTACCATAGCTTCTTTATCCAATAATCTATCCTAGGACACTTGGGTTGCTTCAATATTCTGGCCACCGTGAATAATGCTGCTATGAACATTGTTGTGCAAATACCTTTTTGGATATAAGTTTTCAAGTCTTTGGGTTAAATACCCAGGAGAAGGATTGCTGGACCATATTGCAGATCAGTTCTTAGCTTTTTGAAAAAACTTCAACTGTTTTCCATAGTGGCTGTACCACTTTCCCACCAGCAGTGTATGAGGGTTCCGTTTTCTCCTCATCTTCTTCAACACTTGTAATTACTTGTCCTGTTGATAACAATTCTAACAGGTATGAGATTGTATCTCATTGTGACTTTGATTTTCATTTCCCTAATAGGTAGTGATGTTGAGCATCCTTTCATGTTTGTTTTCCATTTGTATGTCTTCTTGGGAGAAGTATCTATTCAGGTCCTCTGCCCATTTTTTAATTGGATTGTTTTTGTTGTTGTTGCTATTGAGTTCTATGAGTACTTTATTTGGAATATTAGGCCCATATCAGGCGCATTGCTTGCAAATGTATTTTCTCATTCAAATGGTTATCTCTTTGCCAAAATTTCTTTGCTGTGCAGAGCTTTTTAGTTTGATATAGTCCCATTCATTTATTTTTCCTTTTACTTCCCTTGCCTTTGAGATCAAATTTATAAAATTCTCTTTAAGTTCAAGGTCCATGAGTTTAATTCCTATGTTTTCTTCTTTGAAATTTATTTTTTCAGGTCTTATATTCAGGTCCTTAATCCATTTCAGATTAAAAAGTAGTTTCAGTGTTTTGCAGATGGCTTTTCAGTTTTCCCAGCACCATTTATTAAAGAGGCTTTCCTATCTCCACTGTATGTTCTTTGCTCTTTTGTCAAAAATTATTTGCCCATATAAACATGGGATTACTTCCGAACTCTCAATTCTGTTCTACTGGTCTTTGTGTCTGTTCTGTTGCTAATACCATGCCATTTTGATCATTGTTGCTTTGTAGTATAATTTAAATTCAGGCAGAGTGATGTCTCCAGCCTTGTTCTTTTTCCTCAGGATGGCTTTGGCGATTCAGGGTGATTCAGGTGCTTCAATACAAATCTGATGATTTTTTGTTTTATTTCTTTAAAAATGCCGATGGGATTTTGATGGGGGATTGCATTAAATCTGTATAATGCTTTAGGCAATAAGATCATTTTAGTGGTGTTGATTCTTCCAATCCAAGAACACAGAATATCTTTCCATTTCTTTATATCTTATTCAATTTCTTTGAATAGAGTTTGTAGTTTTCATTATATAGGTATTTCACATATCTTGTTAGATTTATTCCTATGTATTTTATTCTTTCCGTTGCAATTGCAAAGGAATTGTATTTTCCATTTTTTTTTGACACTTCATTACTAGAGAATTTTTGAACATTGGTTTAGTATCCTGAAACTACTGTATTTTTTATTGTTTTTAGTCGTGTTCATGTGGAGTCTTTAGGGTTTTCTATATAGAGAATAGTGACATCCACAAATAGTGACAATTTAACTTCTTCATTTCCTATTTGGATGCCTTTTATTTCGTTCTTTTGCCTGATTGCACTTGCTAGGACACCTAATGTTATATTAAATAACAGTGGTGATAATGGACAGCTTTGTCTTGTTCCTGATCTTAGAGGGAAGGTTTTTAGTTTTTCACCATTAAGTATAATGTTGGCTGTGGGTTTGTTATAGATGACCTTTATTATGTTAAGCTACTTTCCTCCTATATGTATTTTATTAAGTGTTTTGATCACAAATGGATGCTGAATCTTTTAAAGACTTTTTCTGCATCTATTGATATGATCATATGATTCTTATTTTTTAATTTGTTTATATGGTGTATCACATTAATCTATTTGCATATGTTGAACCATCCCTATGCACCTGGGATGAAATCCACTTGATCGTGTTAAATAATCTTATTAATATGTTGCTGTATTTGGTTCGCTAGTATCTTATTTAGGACTTTTGCATCTGTGTTCATGAGAGATATTGGTCTGTAATTTTCTTTTTTGTGTTATCTTTACCAGATTTTGGTATCAAGGTGATAAAATGAGTTGGGAAGTATTGCCT